>CM038464.1:33384392-33575215 GCA_021464415.1 Lonicera japonica
TTTTTTTTATAATATGAAAATTTAAACTTTAATTATATTTAAAGAAAAGCCCGGAAAAGCCCATAACTATTTTTTTCTTTATTAATTTTTTTTATACATACATTAGGTAAACTCTCACTCTCTCTCTCTCTCTCTCTCTCTCGCTCTAAAATGTACATGTGAGGAGTTGTTGAAATTAACTAATAAATTAACAAAAATAATAATTAAGTCTTATACTATATAAATATATGTCATAATTCACTACATCAAAAATATTAAAATGTCGAAGTTTATTTTTTTCAAAAATATTAGAAGAAAGACGACGGATAAAAAAACTCGCAAAAAAAGAAGAAATGAATAGCGATTATTTTTTCCTTAGAAAGAAATTGGGGTGAGAAAGTTTTTTTTGTTGTTTTTTAGGATATGTTTGACTTAGTTTTGAATTTAGATGGGGTAAGAAGACTGATTTTGTGTGTTCATTTAAGAACGCCCTTTTTTATTCCCTTATCATTTTTAAGATTCAAAAACCATGCCCCATTATTATATTATATATATATATATATTAAATTTATCTAAAAAAAGTGAATGCACCAAATTGACATGTTCACCAATTTTAAGAGTGATTTTGTTTGTATCCACCATATCTTGCAGTTAATCTGTATACATATTAAGTTAATCCTCAAGCGTAAATAAATTGAAAAAAAAATTATTAATTTAATTTTATAAATATTATTTTGAATAATAATTTAATATTAAAATATCCACTAAATTAATAAGTACAACCACTTTCAAAATTTAGATTCTAATATTATTAAGGTGTAAATCTTAATTAATTGTTCTTTCCCCATCGTCTCTTCTTCTTCTTCTTCCCATTGTCCCTCTTTCCCCGGCCTTCTTCTTTTTCTTCCCTCTTTCCCCACCGTCTCCTTCTTCCCCACTGTCTCATCCTTAGAAACCTACACCCACAATTTCAAAAATCATTTTTTTTTATTTATATAAAAAAAGTGAATGCACCAAATTGACATGTTCACCAATTTTAAGAGTGATTTTGTTTGTATTCACCATATCTTGCAGTTAATCTGTATACATATTAAGTTAATCCTCAAGCGTAAATAAATTGAAAAAAAATTTATTAATTTAATTTTATAAATATTATTTTGAATAATAATTTAATATTAAAATATCCACTAAATTAATAAGTACAACCACTTTCAAAATTTAGATTCTAATATTATTAAGGGGTAAATCTTAATTAATTGTTCTTTCCCCATCGTCTCTTCTTCTTCTTCTTCCCATTGTCCCTCTTTCCCCGGCCTTCTTCTTTTTCTTCCCTCTTTCCCCACTGTCTCATCCTTAGAAACCTACACCTACAATTTCAAAAATCATTTTTTTTCATCAAAAGCATCAAGACGAAAATCTTAACTGCAATAGCAAAAAAGACATAAGTCTTAACTTGCAAGTAAGACGGAAGGAGTTCAAATTTCCACCCCTTCTCGCAAACTCACTTGATTTCTTGTTCAACTTTCTAACCTCATATTTTCCTTTAAAGCAAAATATGAGTTGTTGTTCAATAAATTTTCCACCCCTTCTCACAAACTTTATTAAGATCTATTTAATAAAAAGGTGTTTGTTGTTCAATAAAATAAAAAATAAATAAGCTGGTGCAAGATATCGCAGATTATCATTTGAGTGAAAATCAGTTGCTATACCAAGTTTCTTTCCTCTTTTGAAAATCAAATTCTACTAGCCAATTGCCATTCAAAGTTCCCATTTTATACTTCGAGTGAAATTAATCAGTTGCCATTCCAAGCTCTTTCTCGCCCATAGTTAAAATTCTGATTTTGGGGGGCCTTTTTAGAAATCAATTGGGCCTTGTTATTGTATTAGGCTTTTTGTCTTAAATTAAGAACTAATATCTTTTTTTGATAGAGAATAAAACCTCTTAATGCTTAAAAATGTGCCGCCAAATTTAAAATGAACTAATATACATGTCCCGATCACAAGACAAGACTAAACTAGACGTCAATGATAAAGACTTAAAGTTAAGCCTAACCCCGTGATAAAGAAGTGGTACAACCTCTTGATGCTTTTGTTTGAATTTTTTTTATTGAAAATTTCTCAATTTTAAGCCAACCAAATCACTTTCATCTATATCTGATGTCTGAATCCAGATACATTCCGATTAAACTAATCAAACAGCACCTAAGCATTTGTAATGAAGAAAAGGTTTTGGGTTAAAAATAATACAAATAAATAAAATAAAAAGTTTATTTTATTAAATTGAGTTTATGCTAAAATATGATGTTTCTGTTAAAGGAAATTATACAGTGTGCTATCGTCTAGATAGAATATATATTAGATATTTTATTGTGTAAATTATGTATTATGTGTCATATTAAGCTTCTTTCTAAATCCTATGTATTATTGTACTCATGTCCTATTTAAACGGATTAGGCCCGACAATTTATAACACGACACGATAACACGACACGAAATCGACACGAATTTACCAGGTTTGGGTGAACCCTTAACGGGTGCGGGTCATAATCGGGTTGACCCGCCAAACCCGTTTATTAAACGAGTCGATTTCATGTATATTCGCGAGACCCGAAATAAAACCCATTTAACCCAGTAAGAATATATACAAGTCGATTTCGGATCGTGTAAACCCATTTGTAACCCGTGTAATCCAAATATAATTTATATATATATATATAAATTACTTAATTAAATTATTAGAGGGTCACTATATGTTATTCGTATACGACCCGAATTGAACCGTTTATCTTAAACAGGTTAAACGAATCGGGTCGTGTCATTCGTTAATTAAACGGGTCGTGTATGAATTTGAATTTTTCACCCGTTTATTAAACAGGTCGTGTATAGGTGGAGGCACTTTTCACCCGACATGATTTTAACCTGACACGAAATCGACCCATACACGACCCGTTGCCAGGCCTAAAACGGATTATCTAATGAAAGACATAACTCAATTGTTCTCACAATACGTTATCAGCACGTTCAAAGCTAATAACCATAATCCTAAGAAAACCCTAACCACCGACCATCATTACCACTGATCTCCTCTTTCGTTCGCCCAACCTTCAAGGTACGCAAATAGAATTTTTTTATTAAAGATATTAGATTTGAAAACTATTTAAGGTTATGTTTGTATAATGATATAATTATATATGTGATCTTAAATCTCTTCCTGTATTTTTATAGTCGTTGTATACGCAATCACGCATTCCCACATGCTTGTTCCTCAACTTTAAGCTATGTTAGATTAATTCGATGATCGTCTTCTTGAATTTAGTTTAGAATTTTTTTTCTTTCATTTTTGATGGATGTTGTGCTGTGGATGCATAATACTTGCAAATATTGAGCAACTTTTTTTAAAAAAATCAGAATTTTATTTTGATCTAAAAAAAAAATTTGCCTCATCATTTCCGTTTTAATTTCACTTCCGAAGCTTGTAGATCTGTGGAAAATTTGAGAAGTTAATGGAGCTTTTTTTTTAAATCTAGACAACTAATTTCAATATTCATTCATTTAATTTATATTCTGTTTTAATAAAAAAAATCAAATATATGAAGAAATCTAATGTTTTTCATTATCATCTCAATCTCACTGCAAAGCAATCAATATTTATGTCCATTTGTTTTTATCACCATATATTTATTGATTGTTCTGTTTATACAGAGCATATATATATATATATATATATCTTTGTTTAAAGAAAATTATTTTAAATAGCATACCACCAATATTTATATGCTAAAACATTATTATATTTTATATTTATTCAATGTTTGAATTACATGTGTGAGTCTGTGGCTTCATCACATGCCAACAATTAGTTTAGTTTTACTTTGGTTTTATTATTATTATTATTATTATTATTATTATTATTATTATTCCGAAATTTTGTGGTTTGTCTTGAAGCTTTTATCTGAGAGTCTTTCTCTTTTTCAAATCGATTAATTTGACTACTCTATAGTTCTGTTTAAATTGGTTTTTTGAAACAGATTAAGATGACTCACCAACAAGTTTTTAGTAATTTGTATAATATTAGACATTTTGTCTTATTTATACATATATATATATTTTAAGATGGATTAATTAAATTTATAATTGTGGTAAATTAGCATGCTAAGATTTTTTTGAATATTACTTATATTGTTAATTGTTTTATTTAGTATATCATAAACTAAAAGTTGCCATGATAATAAAAGTTCATGCATATTATAATTACTATGATAAAGTATTTTCATATAGCATTAAAAAATGTGACCATTATGAATCTTGATTTTGAAATGTAAGTCATATTTTTGAAAAATAACTAAACATGGATATACTCACGATTGTGTAATATGTTCTTTATTATTTATTAAGATGGCTGACCTAACTCAACCTGAATTTAAAATTTTGGACTCATAAGGACTTGAGTACCATCGATAGGTTTCTAATGTAGAAACCTCTTATGTGGTCAAAAAATACTCAAGAACCGTCTGATAAGGTGAAAGCAAATGCATTAATGTTTTTTATAAGACATATTGATCCCAGCCTATGCTGGGAGTACCTTCAGTTGAAGACGACTAAACAACTATAGAATGCCCTTAAGGGATGTTTTGTGAACATTTATGACACTTTGCTCCTAGAATTGACTATTCAATTGAATGAAATCCGCTTGGTTGACTATAAAAGGGTCAACAACTTCAATAAAGACATGTTGCGCTTAAAGGCACTTCTTAACTTCTGTGAAAAAAATCTCACAGAAAATGATATGATCCAGAAGACTCTTTCCATTTTTCATATTTCAGTACTTATACTAGCGAACGAGTATAAGCTTGAGTATGATAGTAAAATAATCACAACATTTAATAAATTGATCAACCTACTGCAAGTGGCTGAAAGATATAATGAGGTTCTTTTAATAACAATGCCAGGCCTATTGGAACAAAGATAATTCATGAGGCTAACTATGGCAAGATGAATAGTGGAAAGAACCCAATGTAAAAGGAGTTGGACATGCTGATCCCTACCCATGGACAACAATGCACAACGTGAAAAGAGACGTGGGAATCGTGGTACGGATCTTGGAAGCACTTCCAAAATATGGCGAATAAATGGTGCTATTAGACCTATTAGCCGGGAAAATAAGATGCAAAATGTACCAAAGAACCCTCCAGTAAAAAAGAAAATAATTGGCGATGGGGTATGTTATAAGTGTGAAGTTGTTAGCACTAGTACAAGAACTGCCATGTAAGCGCTAAAGTAGCAGTCAGTTACAAGAGATGTCGAATGTCTAAAAAACAAGAATATCACTTTATGAATGAAAAATAAAATTGCACTGATGTCAATTTCACAATCGCAAACTTTTAGTGGCAAGAAGTACTTTGCTCAGTCAATGAATGAACCATTTTTTGACTAATTTGCTTAATTTATTTTATTTTTATAAAGATAGTTGAACAGGCATATTACCTAATTATTTTTAAACTATAATTTTGTCTTAAAGTTCACGTTGATTTGATGGATTAGATTTCTAAACAATATTTTGGATTAATTACTATTGGTTTTATTCAAATTTTATTCTAAAGTAATTAAATTTGTTCGTTTTATTACTACATATTTCAGAATTTATACTCGATTTTATTACTGTAAAAATGAATCGATGATAACTTTAATGATTAGTTGATATTGGGAACATCATAACCATTCAACGAAATGGGCAATTAATAATCTATAATACCTATGTGACTGTGATGATTAAATCATCATAAGAGCGAAGAGTTGCTCAATTATTTTGTTGCTAAAACAGTGTTTAAAGACACATACGCTCTATATGCACTCAAAGCGACCCAAACTTTGTTAATGATATTCATACCAACAGTAATCATATAAGAATTAAATTTAAGAATAAAACAAAAACATATTTATTTTACCTTTAAACAAATGTGCAAAGAAACGCATTTTAATGAAACTTATGAGTCATTCTAGTGGAATGTATGTATCCCACTACGATAAGGATTGTCGAATCCTATGATTTCACTAAAAAAGTAACTGTGGGACAATGACTCATACAGGCTTTAACATACTTGCCTAGTGCACCATGGTCATGATGATTCATGTGTTAAAGTAATTACACGGACATCCCTTCTTCTGAGTGACAAATAAATGGGACAAAAATTCAATACATTGTAACGTGTTAATACTAGTAATGCTCAAAAGTAATTATTGACTTTCGGAGTATTGGAAGCAATATCCCCCTTTCTATTATGTCTCATTGACTACGTCAAAGAAATGACACCCGATATTTTAAAACATGCTCTTTAATAAAATAGAATTGAGACTTTCTTATGCTAAAGATATAAAATAAAATATACCATTCTTACATAGAGTATAATGATATATTTATAAATTATTCCATCTAAAATGCGGAACCATTCAAAGTACTTTCGATCTGGTGAATAATTCGACATTCTGGTCACACGTCGAATAATCGTCTACAAAAAATGTTGCATTTACAAACATCTTAGTAGATATTATACAATTAAGGGCTCATCACCCTGATTACTATATCATGTCTATAAGACTTAATAAAGGTGGAGGATTTACATCAAAAGTACCTTATGATTATTGCATAAAATCAAAAAAAGAATTTCGTTCTTCATGTGCATACGCAAAAAGGTCTCATAAAAGCAGCCATCAAAAGGATATAAATAATAGATAGGGCATTGGTTATGCGCACCATGTTGCCTATATATGCCCAGGGTTTATGCAATATTACACGCAGCTTTATTTATATGTTTTAATGCCTAATATTACACAACTATTATATGCGTACCAGTTGGTAATTGAATATTAGCCTAAAATTTTACACATATGCCGATTGCGCCCCTACAGCGCACTAAATTAGGCCCACTGAGACAATTAAGTATTAACGTTGGATACGAATCCTCAATGATAATCCGATATTTGGAATCTTTGTTAGGCGATCTATTTACCGCTAAGAATATTGCAGGCTAGCACTTTGATTAGATAGTTTTCTCGTTGTTAGAGGGAGATAAAAAAGAAATTTCTAAGGGAACGAAAGGAATTCTCATGGTCTCCACTATGTCTTATCTTGATCCCACACACGTCACAATATACAGTGAATTGAAAAAGAATAATCAATTTTTAAAATGTAACATATTCGATGCCTGATACATTTATTGAAATCGATAAGTGACGAGATCAAACATACTAACTGCAATATGCCTGCAAGGTTAGAATCCTCAACAAGGGGTATAGGTCGTAGAAAAAAACGCTGCAACCACACTTAGTGTAGGTATGGTTGAGGCCATGACTCCCTAAATGAATAAGGGGATGCTATTTGGTTCAAAAAATACTCACACAAAAGAAGAGGTTGAGTGAGGCACAAATTGATCAATTAATTATTAATGTAAAAACCCTTTTATAAGATTATCTCTTATTATACTTATGTCTATAAATCAATATTGAAGGACACCCTAAAATTATAAATGATTTTAGAGAATAAATAAATCTCAATGGGTTAAGAGATGAGTTAATGAAAATATTCTTCATATGCATTAATGATACATTATTGCTCAAGGAATCAAAGAGTACGATGATGTAGAATCTCGCTCTGTTGTAGACTGTCAATAAATAGCATATTGGCCTAAATGAAAATAAGCAATCCAGACATAATTAGATTCTTTGATAAAGAGACAGATATTTGATCCGATGGTGCTAACCGCGCTAAGTAAAACTTGTAGGATATAAACAATTATTAGCCATAAAGCATAAATTAGAAAAAATAATTCCTAAAGTAAAAGGCTCACCTTGTGGCGCAAAGTTTCCCACAGACGATCTGGAATTTCCTAAACGTTATAAATGTTTCGCTACTTAGTTAGCCTCATAATATCTGAACGACTGAAAATGTATCTAACAAATGCAGTTAATGCATATCTGCATGGGATCTTGATTTAGATACATATATATATATATATATGAAAGTGCATGATGGTCTTACATTACCCAAGTTAAGTGACTCTAAATCATGGAGTGTGTTTGAATTAAGTTAAAATACTCACTGTACGGATTAAAACAATCCGAACAGATGTAGCATATCTGTCTAAGTGACTACTTGATTGAGAAAGGATATAAGAACGATGAATTATACCCCTACGTATTTATAAAGAAAATAAGTTTCAGATTTGCAATTGTAGCTATATATGTTGATGATATGAACATAATAAGTACTCTTGATGAAATAAGAGATACCACTAGCTACTTGAAATTCAAATTTGAGAAAAAGAATCTTAAGAAAGCTCAAATTTTGTTTAGATCTTAATATAGAATATTGAGCTTGTGGAATACTAATCCAATAGTCTGTGCACGTCCAAAAGATAATCAAGTGATTTAACCTAAACAAAACGCATTCTGCTAGCATTCCCATGGTCGGTCAAAATTTAGATCAAATGAAATATCTATTTTGTACAAAGTAAGATTACGAAAATGTGTTGGGAGATGAAATTTCTTATCTAAATGTAATATGCGCATTATTGCACTTAACACGGTATACTCGACCATACATAACATTCTTATTGAACTTATTAGCTAGATTTAACCCAGGGCCAACGTAGTGTCACTGGAACGATATCAAGAATATTTTTTAATATTTAAAATGAATCATTAACTTGGGATTGTTCTTTCCCTACAAAGAGGCAAAAGGAATTGCAGATGGCTCAACAATTTTTAAAGCAAATGTTGATGTCAAAAAGGCTAGCGCCTATATGAAAACCCCAAATGATGTTTTGGTTGGTTTTGCTGATGCAGGGTACCTCTTTATCTACATAAAAGTCATTCCCAAACTAGTTATGTATTCACTATTAAAAACACGACAATATCTTGGAGATCAACCAAGTAAACTCCTGTGACTACCTCATCGAACCACTCTGAGATCATTGCTCTACATGATGCAGTTCGTAAGTGTATATGGTTAAAGGCTATCATTACACATATTCGAGAGACTAAAGGTTTAAGTTCTACCACTGAAGAGCCTACTTGCATTTATGAAGACAATGCGGCTTGCATCGAACATATGAAGTTAGGTTATATTAAGGGTGATAATACGAAACACATATCTCCAAAGTTTTTCTATAATCAATAACAACATGTTCTCCTCAAGATTCAGGTGAATCAAGTAAGATTTTAGGATAATGTGTCAGATTTGTTTACCAAATCTTCGCCTAAGGCTATATTTGAAAAGCATGTGAAAAACATAAAGTGCTTAGGCTTTACCAACTCCCATGATCAAGGGAATGTGCGAAATATGATGAAATTTTGATATCTACGTTTTACTCTTTTCTTTAGACTAAGGTTTATTTTTCCAACTGAGTTTTGTTACTTGGATACATGCATAATCTTTTCAAATTCCTTGATCAATGTAAACATCAGATGGAGGTGTAAACTTAAGGGGGAGTCTAACATCCATATAATGTTACGTTATATTCTTTTCCTTATACTAAGGTTTATTTTTTTTACTGGATTTTATTACTTGGCAAGTTTTTTAACGAAGTAACGATATGTGCAAACTCTGTTGATTGAAGTAAGGATCAAATGAAAGTATAGATTTAACGAAAGAAGTCTAACATAATTGTCATAATGTTGTACTATTTTCCATTCGATCAATGTTATTTTTTTCACATAAATTTTGTTACTTGACAAAGTTTTAACGAAGTAACAAGACATACACCATTCTATCTCCGACTCAGCACAAGAGAAAGTGTTGAATGAAATTAAACATAGTGTGCTATCGTCTAGATAAAATATGTATTAGAGATTTTACTGTGTAAATTATGTATTATGAGCTATATTGGACTTCTTTGTAAACTCTATATACTATTGCACTCATACTCTATTTAAATGGGTTATCTAATAAATGATACGGGATACTGAAAAATAGGGCTTGTATAAAAATGTTTTCTACAAAAGAACTAGGGAATAATACTCTTTTAAATTAAGGGTCTATATTTGACCAAATTCTAAAAAGATTGCAAAGTTAACTTTGTAGTAAAATTTTAAATTGCATTTTTAATGGAATCGTGCAAAATCAAGTTTTTCCACTACATATTTTTTATCATATTGATAAGTGCCCAAAATTGTTAATTAAACCCGCAAATAATATTTTGTTAGTATATAATTAATGCTTAAATTATGGAGGATTAATATTTATTTTGTCTTTTTGTAGGAAAGAAGAAAATTATAATAAAAAGCCTAAAAAGGTAGAAGAAGTCTACTGAAGATCAAAAAGAAGATAAAGAAGAAAGAATATTCAAATTCAATATTCTCTCCTAATTTGAATATAACTCCTTATTCTCTCTCTTAATTATAATCCTAATTGATCTCAAAGTTTTTATTTTCTTTACAATTCTAGTTTCCTAAACCTTGTAAACTTCTATTTCTTATTCCTATATATAGACCCATTCTCTACACCTAAAAGGGGAGAAGAAAAATAGATAGAGAAAATAGTTAGAATATATATATTATTAGAGAGTTCTAGAGAGAGAAAATCCTCCCATACTAGTTGCCGTGCGGCCGAAGTATTGAAGGAGAAGAAGTGGACAGCGTAAAGCCGTGCGGTACACGCTAGTTCGAGCATCATAAACAGGGACGCTTTCTAGCTTTCTAATTTTTTATAGTTTGTATTTAAGTACTTTAATTTTAATTTTAATTTTAATAATGAATTATTATTTTGTTTTAATGTGTTATTTATTTAATATGCTTGGCTAAACTCTCTCCTAAAGGAGAGGGATGAAACCTCCATGGATGTAATAGGCTTAATTTAATTCTAATTGATTTTTAATTATTCGTCCCGAATTAAAATAGATTTTGAAATTACCATTACTATAACGTGTGTTTTCTTTCTAGTACTTTAATTGTTTTTAAAATAAAGGAAGGATCTCTTGTGATCACCAATTTGGGGATACAGGCGATGCCTATTTTTGTTTACATTAGTTTTAAAGAAAGAATGATGGTAATTTTGAATTTGTTTATATAGTAGGGATGAATGTTAAAAATATAATTAGATATTTTTTTGTTTATATCCATGGTGGCGGATTCTCTTTCCTTGGGATTTTCTATTATTGATTACTTGCTTCTTGATTTAATTTAATTAGTTTAGTTTCTTAGTTTAGATAATTTCAAAATCAAAATTTAAAAATTGTTTTAATTTGGTTCCTAAAATATTAGATTTAGAAAAACTCTCCTACTTTTAAGGAATTAGCTTGGATTTGGATTAACTCCTACTTATACGCTATACTAATTTAATTATTTTACATAAAGTAGGGTTTTTATTGCATTTAAGTGTGGAATTAAGCAACGATAAATTATTTATAAAATTTCACCTTAAATCACATATTATTATAAATAAGTGTTTAATTGGCGGTATTTTAGAATAATTTTAACAAATTACATGTTCAAAACCTATTTATTAATAAAATGCACATAATAATTTTTTTTGATTTATGCAAAGTTAAGTTTGCACTATTTATTTTCTAAAATATTACTATGTATTTTTGTTTATTTGATATTGTTTTAAAATTTTTTGAATGAAATATAATAATATATTAGTTAAAAAATATAAACACATCATACAAAACAAATTTGCACTAAATTTTTTTTATTATAAAATTAAGTATGTACAAAACATAATTTTATATAAAGTTAAGTATGCGCTCAACATAATTTAATACAAAACAAAATTTACACTCGATTAAATTTCGTATTTTAAAACACAATTAATAAATAAATTTATATTTTATAATAATAATAATAATATATAAAGTCTTATTTCTAAAAAATATTATTCGTTAAACTTTTATGAAAAAGATTATCACGTAGATTCATTTACCTTATTTGCGGTAAACCACGTGACTTGTTCCCGGAACAGTTTCTGACATTTTAGGGGGGTGTATTCAATTAGGATTTTAAAAGACTATTTTGGAATAAATAAGTCTTGTGGTATTCAATTAAGATTTTTAAATAATCTAAATAAGTCTTGTGGTATTCAATCAGGACTATTCGGATATTTTAAAGAGGGTGTCCAAATCTAGTGGTATTCAATCAGGACTTTAAACAAGTAACAAAAAGTCTTTTGGTATTCAAAAACTTGCTAATTTCAATGAATTTTTTTAAAATTAGGAATTTGTGTGACTTTTTAGTGAAAAATATAAATACCAAACCTTTTAAAGAATCCCACCCTAACTCATGAGACTTTTGTTTTCTATTAGAAATTTACCAATTCTCTCATCTCTCTTCTCTACATTTACCTCTTCCTTTCACTCATTTCCCTTTTCAACTTCACCAATACTTCTGTTTATGAAGTGGGTATGTATATATCATCTCTCTCTTTATATATATATACATGTATGTATGTATGTATGTATGTATGTATATATGTGTATATTTTCATATTCTTTGAGATTTGAACTATTTTTATGTATTTCAATTTATTTTTTCCCTTTAGTGCTTTCTTGCCATTAAAGAGTGGGGCCCTTCAATTGAATCCCATTTTGAAGATTGCTTGCATAATTTTATTGATATTTTAAATAAATTTCATTGATGGGCATAAACACCAAAATCAGTATTCTCTGCCTTTCACAAGAATCATAATATTTATTAACTCTTTTTTTCGTTTCTTTTATTAAGAAATGGTAGCGGGTTTTATAGAACCTTTGGTAGGAAAAAATTCTACCATCATTTGGAAAGCTTGGGTTGTACAGGCTGATGTTGGAGAATTCGTGCATCATTGAACTAAACATTACTCATCATAAAATCCAAACATAAAAAGTCCTGAGTATAAAAAATCCATATGGTCCTTTCAAATCTTATAAATTCTAATGATATAATCTTTAAAATCCAAACATAAAAATCCTCAATATAAAAAATCTTTTAAAAAAATCTTATAAGTCATTATATTCTTAAATAGTCTTTTAAAATTCACTGGACTAAATTATCCATAAACAATCTTTTAAAATCTCAATTGAATACGACCCCCTTAGTGTGCTCCCCGAAAATCTTCATTGCCCATTAAGATGAGTTACCAACTAGGTCTCACAAAATCATGATTTGATGATATGCAATCAAAACAATCCTCATTTTCTCACTCACTCGTTCGACGTTTTGCGTCATTGAACTCGCCTCAATCTACAATCAACTTCTCTGACCTCCCACACTCACCTATTATAACCTTTTCTCAAGAAAACCCAAAACCCTACATTCTCAAGAAATGCATTGCTCTCTTGCTATCATGTGCCTCCTCAACTTGTAAGTTGAGGCAAATCCATGCCTTTTCAATCAGACATGGTGTCCCTCTCAACAACCCAGACATGGGCAAACACTTGATTTTCACCCTGGTGTCTCTTTCAGGACCCATGTCTTATGCCCACAAAGTGTTTGATCATATTTCCAGTCCAAATGTTTTTACTTGGAATACCGTTATTAGGGGCTATGCTGAGAGTGAAAACCCAAGGCCAGCTGTTGATGTTCACAAGGAAATGATTTTGTACTGTATTGAGCCTGATACACACACTTACCCTTTTCTTTTGAAGGCAATTGCTAAGTTGCTAGCTGTTAGAGAGGGTGAGAAGGTGCATTCTATTGTTTTGAGGAATGGGTATGAGGGGTTGGTGTTTGTTCAGAACGCTTTGGTTCATCTTTATGCTGCTTGTGGACATGCTGAGAGTGCACACAAGCTGTTTGAGTTAATGACTGACAGAAATCTTGTGACTTGGAATTCTGTGATTAATGGGTTTGCTCTCAATGGGAGGCCCAATGAGGCTTTGACCCTTTATAGGGAAATGGGTTTGGAGGGTGTTGAACCTGATGGGTTCACCTTGGTTAGCTTGCTCACTGCTTGTGCTGAGATTGGGGGTTTGGCATTGGGTAGGAGGGCTCACGTGTACATGATGAAGGTTGGGTTGAGTGAAAACCTGCATGCTGCTAATGCCCTTTTGGATCTTTATGCAAAGTGTGGAAACATTAGGGAGGCCCAAAAGGTTTTTGATGAGATGGAGGAAAAGACCATTGTCTCCTGGACTTCTTTGATTGGTGGGCTGGCTGTAAATGGATTTGGTAAGGAAGCGCTTGAACTTTTCAAGGAGTCGGAAAGGCAAGGTTTGGTGCCTAGCGAAATCACCTTTGTTGGGGTACTTTATGCTTGTAGTCACTGTGGGATGGTGAAGGAGGGTTTTGCTTACTTTGAGAGGATGAAAGAGGAATTTGGCCTTGTGCCTAAGATAGAACACCACGGATGCATGGTCGATTTGTTGGGGAGGGCAGGCTTGGTGAAACAAGCATATGAATACATCAAGAATATGCCATTGAAGCCCAATGCTGTTGTTTGGAGGACCTTGTTAGGAGCTTGCACAATACATGGGCACTTGAAGTTAGGGGAGGTTGCAAGATCCCAACTTTTACAATTAGATCCTAAGCATTGTGGGGATTATGTTCTCCTTTCGAACCTCTATGCGTCTGAGAGACGTTGGTCCGATGTGCATAAATTAAGGAAAACAATGCTTAAAGAAGGGGTAAAGAAAGTACCCGGGCATAGCCTAGTCGAGTTAGGAAATTGCGTATATGAATTTGTAATGGGGGATAGATCCCATTCCCAAAGTGAAGATATATACGCAATGCTAGCTGAAATTACAAAGTTACTAAGATTGGAAGGTTATGTTCCTCATACCTCGAATGTGTTAGCGGACATAGAGGAAGAGGAAAAGGAGACAGCTCTGTCTTATCATAGTGAGAAGATTGCTATTGCGTTCATGCTCATTAATACACCTCCAGAAAGTCCAATTCGGGTTGTGAAGAATTTGAGGGTTTGTGCAGATTGTCATCTTGCAATAAAGCTTATATCCAAAGTTTTTAAGCGGGAGATTGTTGTGAGAGATCGTAGCCGGTTTCACCATTTTAGAGATGGATCTTGTTCTTGTATGGATTATTGGTAGAAGTCTAATTATGTGGGTTAGGAGTGTAGTTTTACTGATGTTTCTTGATATTAAATTGTTCGGAATGTTGTGTCAGTAATTTAAATTTTTTGTAGTCAAAGCATCGGTATAAACAGATGGGTAGATTCAAGTGCGTTTGGAAGGTATATGTCTTTGTAATATCTCCATAAATTATAATACCTCAAGGTTTTGACATAATATTTGAAGAGAAAAACTTTTGGTTCCTTATTTGTTAAGTGTGTTTTTCAGATTTGCCATGTGGTTCTTCTCTCATCATCTTCATTTTCTTCTTTAATTTGTTTTTTACATGTGTTGATAATTCATACTAAATTAAGCCATGTGATTTTAGTAAGTATAAATTCAACATGGAAACTCCATATTCAAACAGACTTATCTGATTTTATTTTTTTCCCTCGGAACTTTGTTGTGTTATGTCCTCTTGACTTCTTTACAACTGCCAAATGAGATATCTGGATGTCAGTTAAAGCAGCAGAAGAAAAAGAATTGCTTTCTGAAGAGGTATGTTTGTTCTTAAAAAATTCTGAGCTGAACTTTTCTTCTATATGAATCTTGGATTATGATCTTATAAAGTTTTCTTTGCAATACATACATGTATGTATATGTGCACACGCATGTGCAGCCCCCTCTCTGGAGAGGACGATCCTTTCTCTAAGAAAAAAGACCGTCCAGAGGAGAGAGGTTGGCTTAGTGGTAGGCAACCTCCACCCTTATCTTGAGGTCAAGGGTTCAACTCACGGGGGTGGGTGGGAGGTTTTCTTTATTTGTAAGATTAAGGGAGAGACTTAGACCTCCCTTAATTAAAAAAAAGAAAAAGTAAAAAGACCGTCTATTTCTAAGGGTGAATGAATGACTTGTTTATAAAACTTGGGTAGAGATGATTCAAAATCTCATCAGAAAATATAATCTAGAAGTGGGTGAGATGGCCATAAAAGATTTAAATGGCCGAGGATGTACACTTACTTTATATATCAACTTTTCATAACAGCACTTTTAAATTAAAATGTTTTGATTAATTTTTTTGTGGATGATCTTCTCCACCATACTTTTTTATGAACATCATTTTACAAATACAAATGATCGACTTTTCTGTTCAAATGCGACCATATTGTTAACTTTGTTTGGTTTCCAAGAAAGAAACAAAAGCAAGAAAGATAATCAGAGTTACACAACTGTTCAGGGACAGTATATACTACAGAAACTGCAGCGGCTACCGGTGATTTACACAAAACAACAATGTGCAAAATTCACCTATCACGCTATACTGACCTTACTCCTAGTTCTCATTTATTCATAATTATACAAAAATAATTGTATTTAACTGTCTAAATGGACCAAAATCCAAAATGGGTGCATTTGTCTGATCCTAGAAACTCTAGGCTATCCTTCCTTCTCATGCTAGAACCAAAGGTTTACGTGCATTAATCTCACCTTTTAGCTGCACACACTCCCCTTTCCTCTGCCTACATTTCGAGAGCATCCTATCGAAACACTCAAACAAATGCTCCAAATCCGAAATTTTCCCTTTAATATTGACTGGCTCACTCCCTGAAGCAACCCTTTGTTTGAAACTTCGAATCCTTCCGAGGCTATCCCCGACTTTTACCCCCATTTCATCAACTACCCCTCGAAGTGCTTGGTTATCCTCTTGAGCTTCTTTTAGCTTCCTCTTAACTGATCGGTACCCATCAAGCGACCATAAGAGCTGGTCAGAAAGTACTTTGTTACGCTCTTGGAGGGTTGCAATCCCCTGCTTCTCAGCCTCCTCTACAATGTTACACTTCTTTTTATGGTCTGATGCTGCGTATTCTTGTACTTTTTCTAACAAAGTTGCATTTTGCGCTTTAAGGTCGTTTATGTAATCTTCCATTCCATTGACTTCTTGTGCCTTTCTTGCAAGTTCAACCGCCATTATTTCCTTTTCTTTCCCCAAGCTAGAGCACATTACTTCTAGGCTCTTACGGGCGGCTAAGCTTGTGTTTATTTGTTTCTTTAAGCTTTCTTTCTCATCGGATGGTTGATCGCTCACCTTTTTTTCTTTCGTGGTATTTCTGGCCCTTAGATCGGTGTTGCACCTCCTCAGCTCGGTGGCTTCGGAGGTTTGAAGGCCAAAAGATTGACATTTTTGAATTCGGGATCTTACCATGTCTAAAATGGTCATCATTCCAGCCACCCTTAGCATTCTGCGGCCATCTTTTTCTTTGGCACAAGCATTTTTGTGATCTTCGATTAGTTTTAACAGTAGCTTGATATTAGCAGCAACACCTAGAAAAAAGAAAATAAATTTGTGGATGGAATCAAATATGCAGTATTTACAGACAAAAGCATCCGTTTATGGGCAAAAAATCGATACTTAACGTATAGAATGAGTGGAAGGTTGCAATTGTTCGATGCAAAAGCAACAAAGTGTCACTTGTTAGTGTTTTCTTATTTTCTTCCTTTATATATTTTCCAATAGTATATAGTAAATAGTTTTACAAATAAAAAGTAATTTTCAAAATGGTTTATTCACCTTCTAAAGCCGAATCATCGTATGGGGCGCTTGTGGAAGCACATAAATCCGTAGATGAGATTGTGCGACTCCTATTCATCATATTTTCCTGGGATGCAAACAAGAATCAAGAAAAAAATGCAGAAGAGGAAAAAGAACAATAGTTTCAAGCCTTTGTTTGTAATGAGATGGATAAACTCCAATTGTGAAGAAGAAAAGGGTAAATTTTTGGATCAAACAAATACTAAATAATGTATTTATATATTTTCAGAGTTACAAAAGAAGAGAGGTTGCTTTGCTGCAAATTCTCTCCCTTTGTTTCTCTGTTTTTCTTTGTGCTTTCTTCAACTTTGCTACATGTAATAATATTCTATATCTTGTTGGTGTTTTGGCTTCATTGGAGAATGGTTGGTTAATGGTAGTTATTTTTTGCGCAATTATTGGTTAGATAGGTTTGACTTTTTCATTGGGTGTTGGTTGGTTTGACTTTCCTTAAACAAAAGTTGTGGCTTCGTGTGCCAATATTCACAAAGGAATATTCCCATATGACCAAAGATATGAAGGGAATCAAACCTTTTCTTCCTTTCTTTTATACAAATGATAGAGCCTCGCGGTTCAGTTATTGGGGAGTTGGAATATTCGAACATTTGATCTCTACTTTCAGGGCTTGTTTGGTTCGAGTTTTGGGAATGGAATGGGCATGGAATGGGAATACTTGATTCCTGGAAAGTTATTTTCCTGGCATCTAGGATGCCATGCCTATGTTTGGTTCAACCGGGAATAGGAATGGAATAAAGTATTAATTACAAAAATACTCTTCTTTTTATAAGATGAAAAGACATCACCTACTAATTTTTCAAAAGAGACAATTACTATAATAAATTACAAAAATTACACATGCCTAGCTAATAACTATCCTACAAAAATTACAATTTTTGTAATTAAAAAAAAATTTACAACAGGAAAAAAGAAAAGAAAAAAGTTCCAAATAATTTTTTTTTTCATTTTTGTGCAGCAGCGTAATTAAAAAAAAAGTTCCAAACAATATTTTCATACACCGATGGAAAAAGAATTATTTATTCATAAGAAAGAGTGTTATTTTAGTCCTAGCATGAAAAAATTAAAAAAGATGCCCATTGGTAATGGTTTATTCCTTATGATTTAAATGGGAGAACTTGGGGGGAAAGGATTGTTCCTGGAATCATTTATTCCGGATTTAAAACTTGAACCAAACGCGGGAATCGTTTCGGAATGGAATGTAACATTCCTGGAATGGTTTAAATCTTGAACCAAACGAGCCATCAAAGGACAAGCTTTTACCTCGTGATTCAACCGATAGATCTATGAAATGAAAGAAATCAATTACACATCATAAGAATATATATTTGTATGATATATACATACAAGTAAAATATTAATAAACTTTTAATAGAAAATAATTAATACCACACAAATATGACACAAACTTTATTTTAATAGATTTAGTTATATTATAAGATTTAAATTATCAATAGCTCCATATTTTAAAGTTTAAAATATACAACATGAACTTGTTATACACATGCTTGATATACAAATTCAATAGACTATCCGCAATTTTAACACTACATAAACCTTTTTTAAAAATAAATAAATAAACAAATTATACTTTAATGTAAAATTTTAACTTTCATTTTTCTCATAAAATACTCTTAGGCCTGGTTTGGTTCACGGATTTGAGTACTCAAAAAAAGAAAGTTTGTTCTTTCTTTTGTTTGATAAACATAAATTCCGAAAACACTTTCTGACATAGGGGAAAGTAGGGGTCATTCCTCTCAAAACCTATGCGATTGATATTCTCTTGTGATTTCTTAATATTTATTACAAAAATTTTGGACAACAATACCCCTACTTAAATACTTCTCATGTTTTACCAAATACAAGAAATGAAACTTGACAGAAACTTTTGTTTCCCACCTTTATGAAAAAGATAATGGAATTGATTTCCTTTCCATAAACCAAACGAGACCTTATAGGAGGGAGGGAGGGAGAGCAATGCCAAACTATGGAGTCTCCATTTTAATTAAAAGTAACTATTTTGATAATAATATGACACTTGAGTGTCTTGAGGTATTTTTTGTTCCAAGGAAAGTCAAGTAAAATAAATTTGGCATACATATATAAGCGTCAAGTCTATATCCATGAGTTGAAATTAGTCATACATCCAATATGATAGGAAGATAGTTTGTAGAAACCTAAAACAAAATTATTATTATTATGACACAATTTCATTGCAGTTGAAAGTCACTGTGACTGTAGACCCAAAAAAAAAAGAAAAGAAAATCATTATGACTTTACAATATTAAAAGGTTAAAGAACCAAAAAATATATTTTGAACATCTTTCCACATAAAACAAATTTCCACCAACTTTTTAAATAAAAGGGTCATTTAGGTTTTGGGGTCCATAGTTTTGGCAATCTTGAGTTAGGGATTCACAGTTTTCATTTCTTGGGTTTTGGGGTCCATTTTTGACAGAACTGTGAGTCAAAGCAAAAAAAGTATTAGTCAACGAAAATTTTTGACCTGATGTACCTATTTTGCCCTTCGGTAACTAAACAAACCAAAACAAATTATTTTGGACCCCAAAACCAAATTAGATCAGTTATTGTTTTTTACAAAAAATTGCTCTCTCTTTTTTTAAAAAAAAACTTTGATTTATTTTGATTGAATAGCCATAATTCCGATTTATTGTTCTTTTTTTTTGTATAATTAGCATATTATTCAATACGCGTGATAATAAAAAATAAATATACTTGTTTATTAAACTCATTTTTTTCTAAATTAGATTAAATTTTATTTTGACATAAATCTCCTCTCTCTCTCTCTCACTATTTGGAGTGTTTTTAAGCTTGTCTTGTTTTCTTTTTATAAAGTATTACAAATATTAATAATTTTGACACCTCATGCAAAATTTAATTTTTATTGATAAGATGTTTAAAATATGCTTTTACGTAAACTTTAACACTTTAACCATTTGGTCATATAAACATAAAGAAAAAAATAATGGTACAGTACGCAATTAACTGACATAGTATTAGTCTTTCATACAAGCCAACATAAATATTAATGTACAAAAATTACTATAACATTACTCGGGGTTTTATATTTGAAAGTATTGTAAGACTCAGACGCAATTAACCGAATTTCTCATATTTTATATAACTCGGACACAATTTTGATAGATAAAGCTAATTATAATTAGGGGCTTAGGGTTAAATTTATCAAAATTATGGCTATTTGATCAAAATAAATAAGAGTTTTCAAAATAAAAAAGAGAGAGAGAGAGAGGAGATTTCTGTCAAAAAAAATTGATCTAATTTAGAAAAAATGAGTTTAATAAACAAGCGTATTTATTTTCTTATCATGCGAATTGAATAATATGCTATATAAATAAAATAAAATAAAAGAACAATAAATCGGAATTATGGCTATTCGATCAAAATAAATCAAAGTTTTCAAAAAAAAAAAAAAGAGAGCAAATTTTTGTCAAAAAAAAAATAATTGATCTAATTTGGTTTTGGGGGTCCAAAACAATTTGTTTTGGTTTGTCTAGTTTCCGAAGGGCAAAATAGGTACATCAGGTTAAAATTTTCATTGACTAACACTTTTTTGGCTTTGACTCACAGGTCTGTCAAAAATAGAGCCCAAAGTCTAATAAATGAAAACTGTGGACCTCTAACTTAAGATTACCAAAACTATGGACCTCAAAACCCAAATGACCATAAATAAAAAGATGCCCATTAAGGACTCGTTTGGTTCGAGCTTTAGGAATGGAATTGGCATTTTAGATGCCAGGAAACCTTTATTCCTGGCATCCTTTATTGGATTCCATTAATGCTCATTTGGTTGGAGTTTTAGGAATGAACTCGGCAAATTTTTTATTTTTTTTTTCTGGGGAAAAATATTTTTTTTCATTTTCTGGAAAAAAATAAATTTTTTTAACTTTCTGGGGAAAAAATAATATTTTTAATTTTCTGGGAAATTTTTTTTTTCATTTTCTGGGGAAAAATATTTTTTTTCATTTTCTGGAAAAAATAGTTTTTTTCACTTTCTGGGAAATTTTTTTTTTCATTTTCTGGAAAAAAAAATATTTTCACTTTTCTGGGAAAAAAATAAATTTTTTCATTTTTTGGGAAAAAATAATTTTTTTCATTTTCTGGGAAAAAAATTTTGTTCACTTTCTGGGAAAAAAATATTTTTAAAAATTTTCTGGAATTTATTTTTTCATTTTCTGGGAATTTTTTTTTTTTTCATTTTCTAGAAAAAAACATTTTTTTGCATTTTCTGGAAAAAAAACAGTTTTTGGACAAAAAAAAAGGATTCCTCAAATTGGGAATCCAAAATTCCTCCCAATTTATAAGAGAATAGATTTTGGCAAAATGGGGAATTTAGGATTCCTAGGAATCCTAAATTCCTACCTAAAACTCCAACCAAACAAAATAATCCTCATGGAATGGAATTTAGGATTCCAGGAATCCTCAAAAGCTTGAACCAAACGAGCCCTAAGTATAATTCTATCCTAATTGAAGCGCTCGGTAGACAGTTGCAAGACCACTAAGTCACTATTTTATTTTAGGGGGTAAGGGGGATTAATTGACCCCTCTTTTTTTAAAAATAAAATAAAATAAAAATTACTTATATGCATGTATTATATAAAGTTTTTGGGTTATGTGTAATTTTTTTTTAACATCTATAGAATCTTTTCTTAATAAACAAAAATGAGAAAATGAGAAAAAAAAATATATAACATTTTTCCTCACTTTCTAAGCAATAGACCAAACTTAGAACACCAAATTTTAACCACCAAGGTTGGCTCAGTGGTGGTAACACTGGGATCAGCGATGGGTTCGAGTTGCAGTTCGAATCCCACCAGCTGCAAAAACCCGCGGCATGCTCTTCCGCAATCAAAGATTAATCGATGTGCGTGTAAAGCTTGGCCCAAAGAACACCAATTTTTTTTTCTTTTATTTCTCAGCAACTCCTTCCAAACTACCCCCTCTCCCCGGGCAAGCACCACCCTCCACGGCTGCACCACGCTGGCGACCACACTAGTTCCCCCTCCACCAAACGTCTGGACTGCCTCACCACAGAGTTGCCAGCTTCTTCAAGTATTGTCCATATTTGCCTAGCCCTAATTCAATAATTTTATCCCTAATTTCTCGGTTGATGAATTGTTACCCTATTTAGCCTGTTGGTTCGTTTAATTTAGCCTTTTAATGCTGTATTTAACTTCTTTGTTGTTAGACCTAATTTGATAATTTAGCCTTAATTTTAGGTAGCCCAAATTTTGGGAAATTTGGCACTAGTTTTAGTTAGACAGTTTAAAAACTGAAATTGATTTTTGTATTCAATTTTGAAATAGTAGTAATGGATTAATTTTTAATAAAGCAGAAAAGAATTGTTGAACAATGTTGTTCTTAATAGAAAATCCAATCCTCTAAAAATGCATGGTCTAATAGAGAGGAGGTCAATATAAATGAGCCTGAAATTTTAATTTGAATTAATATTTTTTGTTGAATTGTATGAAAGACATGTATTTGCTTTAAAATATTTGTCCTACTATTAATTTTATTTATTCGTCTTATTTTAATTGCTTCAAATAAATTTATTATACTGCCAACTTTGACTCCCCTCGGTTCCATCCTAGCATCGCTAGTGAGGGCAAATGCAATAAACTTCAACCACCCTTGAGCACTTTGAAAGAGAAGCTAAGCGTTGAGCTGGCAGAATGGCGAAGTTAGGAGGTATGTAAAATGAACAAGTTCTTTGCATTTCGATGCGTGTAATGAAATCTTAAATATATAAATATAAATATGTTGATTTCTCTCATGTGGAGGTTTACATAACCTTTTCACTTGGTTAATTAATAAATTAAACTAATAATGAAGTAGTTACAGATGCTTTTCCTTAATTCAACTTAGGGAACAATTCATTTTAAAAAATAACGGACGAAATTCATGGGCTCAATAATGATAAAGAAATAGACGCAACATCTTTCTCGAATTAATGGCCCATTTTACTTTTCGAGTTATTTATTATTAATTAAATAAAAATTAGTATTTTTTGGTAAATAGAAAGAAAAGCTATTGTTTGATTCATTACAAACTCTGTAGAATGGGAAAAAAAAACTAGATGCATAAATTTTTTATGCAAATAAAATGTCAACTTGCATCAAAATCTAAAAAAGAAATGACAAAAATTAATGATGTATTTCTTTTGCAAATTAAATACTTGGAATTTATCAAATATGCAAATCCACTCTCCCGTATTATTTGAGGAAAAAAATTTACAAAAACTCAATGCGACTCTTCCCCGCCTATTATTTTCCCATATTTTGGGAGTTCTATAGTAAACCAAACTCAACTAGGGGTTGTAGACACCCCGATCCGTAATCCCCGCAAAAACTCTAACGACTTTCGAGAAGTACTGTTTTTAGAGTCCGAGACCCACCCGAGCACCCGAAATTGTCCCTGAAAGGGTTTGTTGGCCAAACAAACCTATTTTTAAGAAAAATTGTCGCACGACAAATAAGTATGTCGCTCGAAAATCTCCCTTGTATCGCGCGACAAACCCTTCTGACACCAGACCATCCATTCTCTGACACATCAATCTGTCAGAAACATCACTTCATCCGTTTGTCGCGCAACATGTACACATTGTCGCGCGACACATGCCCTTTCTGGAGAAGTGTCGCGCGAACATACTATTCCCACCACTATAAATAGGCCAACACCCCCCAAGGGTTCAGGGCAGCAACTTGGATCTAGAGAATTTTAAGTTTTAAATCTGATTTTATGTTCTTCTATCAAGTATTTTCTATTATCGTTTTATTTATGAAGAATTATCGAATCTATTCTCGACACTCGACGTGTCCCCCTTCTAGAATCGAATTCTCGAAAATATCTAAAGAAGGAAAAGATTATTATCGCCGAAGATCTCTCTGCCATATTATATTTTCTTTCTTATTATTATTCTCGTTGGGAAAGTAAAGAAAGTCTCTTCTAGTATTTAACATTGGATATCTGTGTACTTATTTTACTTCTGTTGTTTTGTCCACGTTTTATTTGAATAAACTTATTGCTAAGTTACAAATAGTCTACTGTTTTAAAACAAAGGACCCTGATAAAATTATTTACAAAACCAGAAGAGTAAGTACATTATCATCCGGACAAAATTCTGTTTTTAAAACCCGGACCGGTAAAACTTACTTGAGAATTAAGAACCCGGTATATCCTATCTCTTTCATAGACTATGATATGTCTGATAGAACTCCCCTCAAGAGTTCTAATTCCATATTAAATTAGTCCCGATACAAGATCCGAACTTTTCTAAAAAAAAAAAATTAAAATCCGAGAAAACCGTCATTATCTGAGAAATAATACGGGAAACTCTCTCTAAAATAAAACAGCTTTTGTCACTTGTATTTACATCTTTCAAAACAAAACATTAGATCCCGGAACACAAAGGTTTTTATCTCTTTCCCTGCTTTTCCCAAAAAATTAGGGTTTTTCACTTGAAAAGTAGTAGACTGTCAGTAAAAGTATCCAAGTTTTTCAACATTAAATAAACATATAAGACCACTAGAGACCGAAAGGATGGAATGGGTGCTTAACACCTTCCCAATCCGTAACATAGTTTTCGAACCCTATAGAATCCTAGTTTCGTAGACAAACGTGTAAAGAAAGGCTTATCTGTAGCCTTTCCTCTTACACGACCCTTTTTGTCCGTTTTCTCGTAAAACGTACTGGCGACTTTGAACGAACCCTCTTGTATCTAGAAATAGGATATAGGAACACCCGATATTAAATTATCAACACAAGGAAGCAAATGGAACGACGAAATCCTTCCTGACGTTTCAGACGCCCAAGAACGTGAGCGAGACCTTGGGGTCGCATTTGCGGATTCTCACAGTGGAGACTCTGCTAGAGACACTAAAAAAGTAGACTCTTATATGTGGACTTTTGTTTATTTGTTGAATATCTGCTTTTATTGCTTTCCCTACTCCTTTTCTTGTTAATTGTTTGAGAAGAAACCTTTTTCTAAAAATGAAAGTTTTCCAAAAAGTATGTAATAAAGATAATGATATTTGTAAAATCAATCTTTTGAACTTTGCAAGCACTTTCATAAATCATGCATTAGTTCTACGAGTGTGAATTTACCCCAAACCCTCGGAAGTATTATAAGTGAGTAGGGAGTTGGCTTGCTTGGGCCAACATAAACCGAAAGCATTTACTTCCACTCTCCTTGGCCAAGTACGCCCCCAAGGTATATCGAATGACGAGAACACTCACGTACTCGGGAAGTATATCAAAAGACTCTTGCATGTACCCGCCCTTGGGGTATATCGTAAGGTCTTGCCAAAAAGGAGGGAGCCTGAAGCCTTAACCGTTCGTACACCTGCGCTGCATATAAGATCGAGTCAGCTAAAACACTTGTTAAAACAGTCGTAGGAGATGTACCACCTTACGGCTTCCTTTAAACCACCTTTTAAAACTCGAGTCTTTTTTCTCGGTGATTTTATTTTAGTGGTTTTTTTGGCAAAAATCGAGTCACATCGCAGTCTTCCTTCATCTTCGTCACGTGATTTCGTCTACAGCCGTAAAACGACGACAGTCTAGAAGGTTGGCCCGGTCGAGATCATACCAGAAGATTAGTAAGACCAAGCACACCTAGAATGACCGACAGACGCGAGAATCAAAAAATGGATCAGAGCCTAGCTGAGGCGTCAGCAGTCCAGCCAACCTTAGCCGAGATGCATCGTTTGCTTATGACCGTCAGCAAAAATCTAGCAAGTCTCACGACCGAGCAACAAAGTACCCGAATTCGAGTAGAAGAGTTGTCAGCCGAACGAACTGCACCATCGGGGTTTGAACGACTACCACCGAATCGAGATCCGAATCAAGGGCAGTCATCACAAGTACTTCCCTCACTCCAAGGAACCAACCCACCGCAAGCAGGTCCCATCACAGCCAGGCCCCATCCAAATCGACCCTAATCAATTGGCCCTAGATTCAGGCCCTTACTTATCAGCAACAAGAGCCACCCATCGTTTGTCCGCAACCCCAAGTCCAACAAGGTTTTGATCCTCAATACCAACCATGGCCACAAGTTCCCGCAAGGCCTATTCCACCCCCGGCCCCAGTAGCCCCTCTTAATGAATACCCAGACATCAACCGACTCCGGACAATATATGCAGAATCGGTTATAGCTCGGGAACAGCCCGACAAAGGGTCAAAAAAAATGAAGAAATGAAGAAATTGAAGGAACATATGAGGGTTTTGCAAAAGGGGATTTTTCTAATAAAAGGAGCAGACGAGATTACAGATATAAATGATTTCTCCCTATACCCAGAAGCAAGATTACCCCAGGGATTCAAGCTCCCTTCTATCACCAAGTTCACAGGAACCACACCCCCAAAAACTCACCTCCAATCCTATATCAGATCCATGCAAGTGTCCAGTTGTGGAGAACCAGAGTTGGCTCAGGCCTTTCACATGACTCTCACGAGGGCCGCCCTGAGATGATTTTTCGATCTGGAGAGACACCACACAAAGACTTGGGGAGATATCGTCAAGGAATTCATGAATAAATACGGGTCCAACGAAGATTTGGAAATTACCCGTAAACACCTAAAAATGGCCAAGCAAGGCGAGAAATAAAGCTTCAGCGACTTCGTCACACGCTGGAAAGAAATGGCCTCCCAAATGTTCAAGCGACCCGATGAAGAGAAGCAGTTGGAGATCATACAGAAGAATTTCACTCCAGCTGTGTTGAATTGCATGGGAAAGCATGTATTCCCACACTTCAGAGCTTTGTTAAGCATGGAGTCTTCAAGTAGAGAAAGAGTTGGCCAAGAAAGCAAAGATTGATACCAAGAAAGTTTAGTACACCGGAAGAAAGACGGCCACTCCAGCCGTAAACCAACTAAGCTCATACCCCAATCAGCATAACTCATTTCAGCAACCACAACAAACACCTCCGATGAATTGGCCCACACAAGGAGACTCTTTCGAGCACCGAGGTTAAGAAAATGAGGAACTTCTGCACCCTTCCCACTATCTTGGTCAAAAGTCTGGAATTACTCTGAAATGCCAGACTATTCACTCCACTCAACCCGCACCCCCCACCAAACCCTATTCCCAGCACCTGGAGAATGAACGAGAATTGCGCATACCATCAAACTGCGGGCCATGACACGGAATGCTTGTTTAGCACTTCGTCACCGCATCTAAAACCTGATCGAAGCTTAGAACCATTCCCGCACCCAGCGGGCCCAATGTTACTAACAACCCCATTCCCAACCATGCTCCACCTGCGGGAATTAACGCCTTGACCACTGATGAAGAAGGGTTTGATCCCGTGGAACTCATTCGAGACAGCCCAGCCTACGAGTCACCCGCTGTGCCGCCAGAAAGAACTCAAGTTGCCCCAGGCTTTAATCCGATAATTGATCAATGGATGGCTAAGATGAACTTCTTACCCAGACAGGATTTCGAAAAGGCAAATCAAGGGATCTCATGACCACTTACCATCAAAATCAATCCCGAAAAATCTGAGATAGAATGGACCCAAGATAAGAAGAAACAACCATGGAGGCCCCGAGGCCCTCCCAATGGAGACAATCTGTATGACAGAGACCTCCCCCAAGACTTTCAGTTGGTTGGCAGAACTGGAGTCATCAAAAATCTCAGAGGGATCAGACCCAGCATCCCTTTGGATACAGCAGATTACCAGTTCAGGGAAGGTATATCAGCCACCAACAATGGATATCGAGAAATCACCTCCTCCCAAAGAAATGGGAGAGGATCGAGTACTGGAACAGTTAAAAAAAACCCAAGCACAAATCACCATTTGGGGCCTCTAAGGTAGCCTCCAAACCTCACAGGACCGCCTTTATTAAACTCTTAGATGAGGCCGTCGTATCACCAGATTCCGCGCCAGAACAATTACCAAGTAGATTGGGTCACTTACAGTTCCAAAAAAGTCTGTCATTTTCAGATGAAGACTTGTCTCCATTGGGAAAGAAACACAGTCTGGCCCTCCATATCACTGTCCAAACCTGAGAAAAAATTCTACCACAAGTCCTCATCGACAACGGGTCAATCCATAAACGTATGCCCTTTGAAGATCGCCAAATATTTGGGTATCTTAGATACAGAGCTTTCTCTCATCTGCTGTAACCGTTAGAGCCTATGACAACACTAGAAGGGCCGTTCTGGGCTCTCTGAAGCTTGATCTCATGGTCGGTCCCGGAAACTTTTTAGCCGATTTTCAAATCATAGACATCTCCTCCAGTTTTAACCTCCTGTTAGGAAGAGCATGGCTACACGACATAGGAAGCGCTCCCCTCCTCCTTACACTAGAAGATCAAAATACCATTCGAAAAGAAGATAATCACCATCCAAGGAGACCTTGAAAGGACCTTGGCGAACCTAGAATTACCCGTCTTAGGCATC
Source organism: Lonicera japonica (assembly GCA_021464415.1). Classification (NCBI taxonomy): domain Eukaryota; kingdom Viridiplantae; phylum Streptophyta; class Magnoliopsida; order Dipsacales; family Caprifoliaceae; genus Lonicera; species Lonicera japonica. The sequence continues at coordinate 33,413,391 of CM038464.1, forward strand.
GGGAGTCAAAGCATACAGTTGGGAGGCTTTTCTTACGAGCCTCAGGTGCAAGCCCTCACCACCCAAATAATCAAATATCTTCCCCTGATAATATTCCTCGGTCTCAGCACCAAAATCACAAATATACTGAGAATGATGAAATACTTACCTAGAGCCAGTCTGAAGAATGGGGCAGTAAGGACTACTTCAAGCCTTAGAACCAGTAACGAGGCATGAGAGAGAAGGATTGGGGTACCAACACACCGAGGAAGATGATCAAGAGAAAATGGGCCGAGGGCATCAATATCCGAGTTTTAGCTCACTTAATGGATTTTTCGTCAAGGAATGAGAGAACTTCTCCTTTTGCGGCTTTCAGGAGCCTTGGAGAAATAGCGATGGAAATAACCTTCCAGGATAAAAAATCTTCTATGAAGAGGACCTTTACCTCAAGGAAAATATCATACACAACTTCTCTACCAAGTTAACGATCGGACCGAGAGAAAAAAATGAAGACGAGGAAGATGAAGAGGAAGAAATGATCGGAGATCTCTTTGACGTCATGGCCCTAGAGAATGATGAACCAAGAGACGACCATGTACACTTAATACACGTCGATCCAAGGTTACTAGGGAAAAGGGGAAAAGAGTGAAATTGTAAGGGTAAGAGATAAGAGCGAGGGTAGGGCTAAGGAGGAGTCAGTCCTAGATTTACTTTTCAAACTTATACCTGTAAGCACTGTTATTAATGAAGAAGGTTCTATTTTGCCGTATCCTGTTAGTTTCGATTCTGTAATTGCCTATATGGAAAATAGAAAGACTAAATGAACACCCTGAACGGGAGGAACAACGTATACAAAGTGAAGGAGGGAGACACTCTTGTGATTAACCTCGGAACGGAAGAGGAAAAGAAAGAGGTTCGTATTGGAGCAAATTTAAGTAAGACGGAAAGAGAGGAATTCACACAAACTCTGAGTGAGTACGTGGATATTTTTGCCTGGTCCTATGCCGATATGCCAGGTTTGAACAGCCAGATAGTCATGCACGAGATACACACCAAGCCGGAATACATGCCCGTCAAGCAGAAATTGAGAAAGCTTACGCCTGAATGGTCCCTGAAAATAAAAGAAGAAGTGATGAAACAACTGAGCGTGGGGTTCTTGCGAGTGATCGAGTACCCTTCATGGTTATCCAATATTGTGCCCGTTCCAAAGGCAAATGAAAAGGTCCGCATGTGTGTAGACTACCGAGATCTCAATAAAGCTTGCCCAAAAGACGATTTTCCATTACCCAACATCGATTTAATAGTGGATAATACTGCCAACCATGCCTTGACGTCATTCGTAGACGATTTTGACGGGTATAATTAGATCAAGATGCACCCGGATCACCAAGAGAAAACAGCATTCATCCACACCATGGGGAACCTATTGCTACACCGTTATGCCATTCGGACTGAAGAATGCCGGGGCAACATATCAAAGGACAGCTACAACTATCTTTCACGACATGATCCACAAAGAAGTAGAAGTATACGTGGACGATATGATTATCAAGTCGAAAGAGATGGAAGGCCATGTTTCGGCCTTACGGGCCTTTTTTGATTGACTCCGCCAGTATCAGATGAGACTCAATCCGCAAGAAGTGTGTGTTCGGAGTAATCAAAGGAAAACTCCTGGGCTATGTCGTCAGTAAGAAAGGAATCGAGGTAGACCCTGCCAAGGTTCATGCTATCTGAGATATGCCCGAGCCTCGTACCAAAAAAGAAGACCGGGGATTTTTGGGTAATTTGCAGTACATCAGCTGATTCATCTCTCAACTTACTCAGACTTACGAACCCATCTTTAAGCTCCTGATGAAGTCTTCACCAGAAAAATGGGATGATCAATGCTAGGAGGCTTTTGATAGAATCAAAGACTACCTCTCCAGCCCCCAAGTATTAGCTCCACCACAAATCGGACTGCCACGCTAGCCCAACATCTGACCGATACACGAAAGGAGCATGCCATCTACTACATTAGCAAGAAACTGTCCCCATTTGAGATAAATTACATGCCATTGGAGAAATCATGCACCTCTCTTGTCTTGGTAACACAAAAATTACGACATTACATGCTAGTTTTCCCAGTCATCCTGGCATCACGAATTGATCGGCTGAAAATTCCTCTTCGAGAAACTGGCTCTCTCAAACCGTATGACAAAATGGTTGTTCTTACTCTCCGAATTCGACATCACCTACATAACCCAGAAGGCAGTCAAAGGCAAGATCATAGCTGACTACCTAGCCCACAATACAATATTGGGGGATACGTTCGAAGAAGCCGAGTTCTCAGATGAAACTATCATGAATGTCGAGATCAATAAAGACTGGAAAATTATACTTTGACGGGGCCGCCAACCAAAACGGGAATGGGATAGGCGTCCTATTAGTCTCTCCGGACCAAACTCACTCTTCGGTATCATATCGTCTAGACTTCTTCTGCACCAATAATATGGCCGAAGTACGAAGCCTGTATAATCGGATTAGAGATTGCGCTCCAAAAGGGTATAAAAAGAATACAAGTGTACGGAGATTCGGTATTAGTGGTCCACCAAGTTCTGAAGGAATGAAAGATCAGAGACGAAAATTTAGTCCCTTACCTTGCCCGGCTAGGAGGATGTCGCAAGAAGATTTGAGCACTCGAAGTTTTACTATGTCCCCAGGTCACAAAATAGTTTTGCTGACGCACTAGCAATTCTGGCATCCATGATCGATATCCCGGAGGGGATGGAAGAAATCACTCGTATAGTACAAAGAAGATCAGGACCAGCACACTGCATGGCCCTTGAGGTAGAGAATGAAGAGAATGGGGACTCAACCACTTGGTTTTACGACATCTGGAACCTGTTGAAAAATCATCAGTATCTCCGAGCAAACAGACAAGAAAATGCGGGTCACACTCAGAAGATTAGCATCAAGGTTCATACTTTGTGCCGGAAGACTGTAGAAGAGGAACTACGACGGGACCCATCTCCAATATCTCACTGAAGAATAATCGGTCAAAATGATAGATCAGATACATGGGGGGGATTGTGGACCTCATATGAGCGGCCATACACTTGCCTGCAAAATCATCAGACAAGGTTATTACTGGTCTACCCTGTAGAACGACTGCGTTAACCACGTCTGCCGTTGCCATAAATGTCAGATCTTATGCTAAATCTCAGAAGCTTCCTCCGAAAAGAATTGTACAACATGACTGCTTCCTGGCCTTTCGCAACCTGAGGAATCGACATCATTGGAAAGATTGCACCCAAAGCCAGCAACGACCATGAATTCATACTGGTAGCCATTGACTACTTCACCAAATGGGTAGAGGTCGAGTCTTTTCAGACCCTTGATGCCAAGAAAGTTGCCCGATTCATTAGAACGTAATATCATCTGCCGGTATGGGGTCCCACACGAGATCATCTCGGACAACGGCCACCCACTTCGAAGGAGGCTAACATAGTCATGGAAGAATACGGTATCACCAGATACAGATCTTGGCCATACAGAAGCGCAAACCAATGGGGCGGTTGAAGGCCGCCAACAAGAACCTGAAGAATATCCTAAGCAAGATGACCGACACCTGTCGAGACTAGCTCGAAAAATTATCATATGCATTGTGGGAATACCGCACCACCGAAGAGGGTCTCTACCGGAGCAACCCCATTTTCCCTTACATACGGGATAGAAGCAGTCCTCCCTGTTGAATTAGAGGTCCCCTCCCTCAGAATAATGCTAGAGAAATCAAGTTACTGAGCTTGGAGTGGGTCCAGACACATTATAACGAGCTGGGCTTGTTAGATGAGAAGAGACTTGAGAGCCGCATACCACCACCAAGGGTATCAGAAGAGAATCGCTCGAGCATTTAACCAAAAAGTGAAGACTCGAGGTATCAATAAGAACGACATCGTGTTGAAAAAACTTCGAGAACCAGCCAGAGACCCAAGGAGAAAGTTCGGGCAGAAGTGGACAAGGCCCTACATCGTCAAAGAGATTGATACAGGGGGTGCCGCCATACTCACTTGACTTGGACAGACAATTACTGCATTCACCAATCAACATGGATCGATTGAAGAAGTATTACCAATAGATGTAACATGTATAGATAAGAACTACGTAAACCTGAGCCTCAACTCAAACTTTTACTCTTTGAAAAATCAAAAGGGGAACGTAGGCAACCTGAGAAGTAACTTCAGGCCCGGTTTAAAACATTATAAAGAAAATTATTTCCAACAAAAATAGTCCCTCGTATATTATTAAGGTGGTTCAGAACACCGGAGATTACAAGAGAGATATAGCATGTAGAAAAGCCTAAACCCTAGGGGTTGGCCAAGCAGGGTCCTCAATAGCCAAATCAATCTGAGCCTCGTCCAGGATCTGGTACGCAAAGACAATATTCTCCTCTGTAGGCACAGAATCCATGGATCGAAACTATTCCATTTGGAAGGGATCATCAACCAACTCCCCTTCCAGAGACCCCCAATGAGAATGGATGATATCAGCCCGGAGGGGTCGGATAATACCAAAACTGGCATAGTTGAACGGACGAGTCAGTCGAGCACGCCACATCCTCTCCACTGATAAAGAGACATGCAAGGTTACAAATTTAGACTCAGAAGAAAAGTTATTCAAACCGAGAGGAATGTCCTGAGGAACGTTGAACTGCCGAAGAAGACGTCCTGGGAGATAAAAGGAAGTATACCAGAGTCCGCGGAGCCGAACGTAGTTCTGACCTCCCGTACTAAGCACCATCGCCCTCAGCTTCCACCAAGGAATGTTCCACCAAATAGCCCAAAAGTTTTTCGAAAACCACATCGTCCAATCAGAGGAAGACATGGTCAAAGCACCAAAGAGAGAACGACGGAAGAAGTGCGTTGGGTTGTCAATACGAACCCCGTTGAAACCTACCAATCGGAAACGCTTCAACAACCACATATATAGCAAACGAGGACTTCCCCTGAAGAAGGGTGAAGCTCCCCTTTGGAGATCATCTAGGCCGTTTAAAGTTTCTGCAAGAACGATGGGACTATAGACTCTCCACTCCTAGCATGATAAATTAAACTCAGAATAGTCGGATCAACATGAGAAGAGCCCGTCACCAGTAGTATATCAAAAACAAGACAAATCAAGACCGCCGCAGTACGCCCCACGCTATAAGAGGCTCTCTTTTCATAACGATGAAAGAACATCATCAATTTGTGGAGGTCAAGAAGTCCGTCGATAATAAAACCATCACAGGCCGCTTGAGGAATGGCTAACAGAGCAATCAACATATCTCGATGACCGATTTCTTCTATGGGACCAGCCATCGAGAGACAAACGTCAGAACGCAACAGCCAAGAAAACTCCTCGTAAGTCGGACAGAGCTCATCTAGCCCGAAACAAAAAAGATGATCCGCAGGGCTCTAGAAATATAAAGCGCCTAATAAAAATGAAAAATCTACAGGACGATGGCACCAGCCCACTAAAGGACTGAATGCACTAAAGTTCAAGCCATTCTCAGAAGATATCAGAGCATCTCGGGCTTCAACATAAGAAAAATTAGAATTTGTACGATAAGAAGACATTTTGGAGAAGTGTGGGGATGAAGGAAGGCAGATGGATGTATTTATAATAAAAAAGAGGGTCATGTACCTGTTTGTCTCGCGACAAACCCATATCCAAGAGGGATTATCGCGTGACAATCTTATGTGGATAACCCTATTTTTTGCCTTTCTTACACTTAAGAGTCATTTTTACCAAAAGAATCACTTTTGAATGCATTTTTGGTGCTCACTGTGTTCTTTTGCAGGGACCCTAAGTACCACCGCGTTACAAGGTATGGCTCCTAAATTACTGATTCATATCATTATATCTTTTATCACAGTTAGAGAATAGATATATATATATATATCACCAACACAAATAAAGATTATCATAAAATCACATAAAAAATAGTTTTCAAAAACTAAGGAACTACCAACAAAGTCTGTCTAATGTCTAAAAATAAAAATACATATCTGTTTGAAATTAACTAAAAATACAGAAAAGAAAGGCTAATCTATCCGAGCGCGCTTCAACACGCTCCCACTGTCACCCGAACCCTCCTCAGGAGTAGGATCGACCACTGGGACGTTCGAACGAGAGGGAACTGCTGCCTGGGAGGGCCCAGTCGACTGGACCAGAGTCGTGGAGGGATAATCACCAAAGATCGAGATCGCCTGGAGGTCCGGCTACTGCTCCTCCGAGACTTCGTCTGAGCACAAGAGGAAGACAGAGGGTCATCTGCCCGCAGGAAAACATCGATCGCCCTCTAATAGTCGAGCATGTATATCGTGGAGTCTCGACCAACGTACTAGAGAAGGTTCCAGCTGTAAAGATACTGGGAATGCCAAGCTCTCAGATCCGCCACACGCACGCTCACCCGCTGTAAAAGAAAAGAAAAAAGAATCAGCACAGTTAAAATAAATAAACATGGATATGAAGGGATATTGAGGGAAGAAAAAGCATATACCTCATTATCAGGACGACCACCCAAGTAATCGAACGTATCCTCGAAAAGGGGATACTCAGGCACCATATATCGACGTATACCAACGCCAACATAAAAAATGTCCCAAGGGAGTGGCGGCAGATCTATCGGATGAACAGACGAACCCGCCGGTATAGCAGCAGAAGTAGACCCACCCTCCTTGTGGATCGAGAACAGAGGAGGCCGAGAGGATGAGCCACCAAGAACTACAGATCGGGCCGGAAGGCCCATGGCAACTGACGGAAGAGGAGTCAGCGTGGCATAAGTGCGGACACCCGGAGGGTCCACAATGGTCATCGCTATCAGAGGCGGGACCTCGCTAGAAGGAGTAATCGCAGCAGCAGGAGGGGTCCGCCCAAACTGCTCATAATCGGCCCCGAAGTCCGTAGGCTCCCAGGACCGCTCAGAAAAATCTACTCTCCCTCTCTCAGCAGCCTCAGCTGCATCAAAAATAACCCCCGGAGATACCGACGGACTGGTAGAAAACTCAAAACCCTCAGCACACTGCCCCTCCATGGGTGTCGTCTGAGGAGGCTGCTTTGGAACTGCCGTTGCCCCACATCCCTCACCTTTCTCGGGTCTATCGTCTCTGCCCTCGGCAGCAGTAGGAATACCCCTCTCTCCCTCGGGTTCCTCATCGTCAGAATCTATGATATTGTCCCTCTGATTAGGGACAGGCGGCAAATGACCGGAGACCATCCTAGACAAATAGGTCTGTCCTCGTATGTAGTTGTGATCGCCTCCCAACGCCCGGTTTTGCCCTCGAGTCCCCTTTCGCTCCCTCATCAAATAACGGGCAGCGAAGGCAGTGTAGTCACCCTCCTCGGTAAACGTCTGAAAGGCAAGCCAGTCAACCAAAGCCTGCACCGTCACCGGGTCAATCTTGCCTGTTCGCCTCATCAGAACTGACGGGAACAAAGTAACTCGAAGCCACTGGGCCGGTGTATGCTGACGAATAACCCTCTCGCCCAAATAAAAATGAAGGCCGTACTCATCCCTGATAAGCCGCCTGGTCCTCGAAGCGATCAGAGCACGGCCATATCCAAAATAAAGACCCAGATCGCCCCAAGGGGCCCACTCAATCTGAAAAGAGAATAAACTTCATTTAGTTATTTTTTTTATTATTTATTTATTTTAAAGAGAGAATACTAAAATACTTACCTGCTCCTCTAACAGGTCATGGACGGCAGCAACTCCAGTCTTTCGGGTCCGATATACATAGTGAGCCCTGTAGTCCCCGCAATGAATCGGCGGAGAAGGAGAAACTGATCCTCGTTTTCAACAAGGAGATCCACTTAGGCACGACCTAGACGGGTATAAGCCATGAACCAACTTTGAGAAAAGAAAGAAGACACAAGAATATTAGCGACAATCAGCAAAATATAATGAAAACTAAAGCAAAGATAAGGGGACAGAAGTGTATACCTCCCACAGCAATGAAAAGCCCTTGAGGTTCAGGGCTAAATGACGGAAAACCTGGTCCATAGCATCATAAAGAACAACAAGAATAAAGCCACCCCAGTCGTAATCGAACATAATACTAAAATCTCGAAGATAGGGCAGCCACCAGAGATGGGCCGTGTCCCCCCCACGGGCCTCGAACAAATCATGGAGTGTCAGTAAGAGAAGGACACGGGCATACTAACGCGCCTCTTAACGGGTCATCGGCGGTCCAGAAGCAACTAGCCGGGCTCTCTCTGTGGCCAGACGCGTAACCAAAATCGCCCGAGGGATCGTATCGCCCGAACTCCATCGCTCAGGAAACCACCCAAGTGCGCCCACGATATCCTCTGCCGTCAGATGCAATGGGACATCGATCTGGATAGGGACCCCCTAAAGGAATCCTGATTAGAGCAAATAGGTCTAGGGGGTCATCGTCATCTCCCCCCAGCTCCAATAAAGGGTGTGAGTGATGTCCCACCAGTGAGAAGCCATAGTTAACACCAACACAACCGTTTTAGACACCCGCTCTGAAGGGCGTTGAAAAGAGGGCCAAATGGAGTCGCAAGGAGCAACTCTTGGACAGGGGCCGGTGCCTGTTGCCACTCCAAAGAAATAGCGTTGGGAGAACCCCAACCTCGACCGACCCACTACAGATAAAACGAAGATATAAATATAAGTAACCTGAGGGCACTTTGGTGTAATTATGAGAGTTATAGGGTTATAAGGGTAAATTATGTAATTTTCCAAACCTGAGGGTACTTTGGTGTAATTATAAAAGTTATAGGGTTATAAGGGTAAAGTATGTAATTTTCCAAACTTGAGGGTACTTTGGTGTAATTATGAAAGTTATTGGGTTATAAGGATAAATTATGTAATTTTCCAAACCTAAGGGTACTTTGGTGTAATTATGAGAGTTATAGGTTTATAAGGGTAAATTATGTAATTTTCTAAACTTAATGGTACTTTAGTGTAATTATGAGAGTTACAGGGTTATAAGGGTAAATTATATAATTTTTTAAACCTGAGGGTACTTTGGTGTAATTATGAGAGTTATAGGGTTATGAGGGTAAATTATGTAATTTTTCCAAACCTGAGGGTACTTTGGTGTAATTATGAGAGTTATAGGGTTGTAAGGATAAATTATGTAATTTTTTAAACCTGATGGTACTTTGGTATAATTATAAGAGTTATAGAGTTATAGGGTTATAAGGGTAAAGTATATAATTTTCCAAACTTGAGGGTACTTTGGTGTAATTATGAGAGTTATAGGGTTGTAAGGGTAAATTATGTAATTTTCCAAACCTGAGGGTACTTTGGTGTAATTATGAGAGTTATAGGGTTGTAAGGGTAAATTATGTAATTTTCCAAACCTGAGGGTACTTTGGTGTAATTATGAGAGTTATAGGGTTGTAAGGGTAAATTATGTGATTTTCCAAACCTGAGGGTACTTTGGTGTAATTATGAGAGTTATAGGGTTATAAGGGTAAATTATGTAATTTTTTCAAACCTGAGGGTACTTTGGTGTAATTATGAGAGTTATAGGGGTAAATTATGTAATTTTCTAAACCTAAAGGGTATCTCACAAGTAAAAGTATGTGTTCACTAAATCGGATGTTATTTCTAGGCATACATGCATACTAAATATAAGAATTGTTTAAATACATGCAGGAAACGACAGAAATAATCGAACAAATAAATACACGAAAAAAAGACATACCAGAGACCGTTGACGGATCTCATGAGAAACAGGCTCCATCAAGAGCCAAGGAACATCCGGGACTGGAGCAGCCCGGGTAACGTCTCGGTAGACCACCGCCAGACCGCGGTCCACCCCATCCTTGCCGTACCAGTCGAGGTCCACCCAGTCATCATGGTGAGGGCTGCGCCGGAGAACTCTCTAGGCATCAGTAAAGGTGACATCCTCTTGGTCACCCTCGAGTCTATCTGGCTGTGCAGGATCCATCTACGTATGAGTGAAATAATGAAGAAAGTCAAAAAATTAAAGAAAACGGCAGGGCTTCCGCGCTGGAGAGAAGAGAAAAAGAGAGCTATAAAGAGAAAGAGAAATGAGAAGAATGAGGTGGAATGAGCTCAGCAAGGGGTTTATATACTGGTTTAGTTTGTCGCGCGACAAATGGGCTCTTTGTCGCGCGACAAACACCTCTCCACCGAGATGTCGCGCGACATTTAGTCCCCTCCCCTGTTTTTTTGACCTTTGTCTCATTTTTTGTCTCCTGCAGGAACACTTCAGAGAAACAGTTTTTGGTGACCTTTCTGAATAACGCACACCCATAATAACAATTCGAGGAAAAAGACGTCCAAGACATCTCTCGAAAAAATGCGAGAACGAAATACAACGGTTAAAGTAATCTCTGATCTTTTAAGAAGGACCAAAACCATCAATGAGAGAAAGAAGATATCGAATAAAACAGGAACAGAAAGAATTGAAATAGTAGAAAAGAGAAAAATCCCGCACAAACGCCCAGAGCGAGCGAGAGAAACAGAAATGTAGAGTGACAGGGAGAGCCACACCAAAAGTGACAGCTAGGCCAAAACTGGCTCAGGGCTTCGTTTTGGGTGAGTAAGGCTTCTGATCACAACAAAGGGATAAAAAGACTATCGGTCAAAAACAGAGAAGGCCAAGAAAAGTCTTTCCCAAAGAGAGGGAAAAATAAGGGTATCGAAAAACAGAAAACGATGTGGGCCCACCAAAAAGTAAGGACGAAAAAACCAGAGATCAGGGATTTGACCTTTCATGCAAATTTTCTTTTCAGCACGATACAGAAAGAGATGACTTGGAAAAACTTCGAATCATCACTCCGCGAAGAGCAGAAGGAATCCGAAAACTGCTTTCTAAGAGAAGTATCTTCCCTCGAGGGAAACATAAGAGTAAAATCTCAGAAAGACACGGGGAAAAGGACATCCAGATAAAGTTTAAAACTCCCGCAAAATTTCTCTCTCTCTCACTCTAGCAGTCTAAGAGAGACAACTAAATTCATCAGAGTACAACACAAGCCCTCCTCGAGGCAAATCACGAGCACAAGCCCTCGCCAGAGGCAAAAGTACTCACAAAAAGCCCTCCAGAAGCAATTTTCTTTCTTTTTATAGATAAAATCCCTCCCAGAGAGGCACAGTGTAGCAATGATAGTCCTCTCACATGAGGCGAGAAGAATAAAGCCCTCTCAGAGAGGCACAGTGTAGCAAATGGTAGTCCTCCCACATGAGGCGAGAAGAACAAAACCCTCCCAGAGAGGCACAGTGTAGCAATGGTAGTACTCCCACATGAGGCGAGAAGAACAAAGCCCTCTCAGAGAGGCAAAGTGTAGCAATGGTAGTCCTCCCATCTGAGGCGAGTGGAGCAAATAAAAATCCTCGAAAGAGGCAATAAGGTAACACAAGCCCTCTCCGGAGGCAAAACCAAACACAAGCCCTCTCCAGAGGCATTCACGAACACTTTTTGCATACAGACACTTCCTTAGAGTTCTTGCGGGAGCCATGGACCACGGTCTCTTCTAGTCGCCTCAATTCCTTGCAAGCAAGGAGCTTGAGTCGAGAGGGTCTGTAGACATCTCGATCCGTGACCCCCGCAAGAACCTTAACGACCTTCAAGAAATACTGTTTTTGGAAGTCCGGGACCCACCCGAGCATCTGAAATTGCCCTGAAAGGGTTTGTTGGCCAAACAAACCTATTTTTAAGGAAAATTGTCGCACGACAAATAAGTATGTCGCGCAAAAATCTCCCTTGTGTCGCGCGACAAACCCTTCTGACACCAGACCATCCACTCTCTGACATATCAGTCTGTTAGAAACATCACTTCAGCCGTTTGTCGCGCGACATGTACGCATTGTCGCGCAATACATACCCTTTCTGAAGAAGTGTCGCGCGACATGTACACATTGTCGCGTGACACATGCCCTTTCTGGAGAAGTGTCGCATAACATACTATTCCCACCACTATAAATAGGCCAACACCCCCAAGGGTTCAGGGCAGCAACTTGGATCTAGAGAATTCTAAGTTTTAAATCTGATTTTCTGTTCTTCTATCAAGTATTTTCTATTATCGTTTTATCTCTAAAGAATTATCGAATCTATTCTCGACACTCAACGTGTCCCGCTTCTAGAATCGAATTCTCGGAAATATCTAAAGAAGGACAAGATTATTATCACCGAAGATCTCTCTGCCATATTATATTTTCTTTCTTATTATTATTCTCGTCGGGAAAGTAAAGAAAGTCTCTTCCAGTATTTAACATTGGATATCTGTGTACTTATTTTACTTCTGTTGTTTTGTCCACATTTTATTTGAATAAACTTATTTCCAAGTTACAAATAGTCTACTGTTTCAAAATAAAGGACCCTGATAAAATTATTTACAAAACCAGAAGAGTAAGTACATTATCATCCGGACAAAATTCTGTTTTTAAAACCCGGACCGGTAAAACTTACCTAGGAATTAACAACCTAGTATATCCTATCTCTTTTATAGACTGTGATATGTCTAGTAGAACTCCCCTTAAGGGTTCTAATTTCATATTAAATTAGTCCCGATACAAGATCCGAACTTTTTCAAAAAGAAATTAAAACCCGGGAAAATCGTCATTATCTGAGAAATAATACGGGAAACTCTCTCTGAAATAAAATAGCTTTTGTCACTTGTATTTACATCTTTCAAAATAAAACATTAGATCCCGGAACACAAAGGTTTTTATCCCTTTTCCCGCTTTCCCCAAAAAATTAGGGTTTTTCACTTGGAAAGTAGTAGACTGTCAGTAAAAGCATCCAAGTTTTTCAACATAAAATAAACATATAAGACCACTAGAGACCGAAAGGGCGGAATGGGTGCTTAACACATTCCCAATCCGTAACATAGTTTCCGAACCCTATAGAATCCTGATTTTGTAGACAAACGTGTAAAGAAAGGCTTATCTGTAGCCTTTCTTTTTATACGACCCTTTTTGTCCGTTTTCTCGTAAAACGTACTAGCGACTCTGAACGAACCCTCTTATATCTAGAAATAGAATATAGGGACACCTGATATTAAATTATCAACATAATGAAGCAAATGGAACGACGAAATCCTTCCCGACGTTTCAAACCCCCAAGAATGGGAGCGAGACCCTGGGGTCGCATTTGCGAATTCTCACAAGGGTGTTTTCGGTTTCGATCGGGGTAGAAATTAGGGTACCCCAAACCCTCTCCAAACTTTATAGTTCGGTTTCGGTTCGGTTTCGGTTTTCGTATCTATGAAACCCAAACCCTTCCCAAATTATTCGGTTTCGGTTTCGGTCCGGTTCGGTCTCATTCGGTTTTTTTTGTATTGTTAAAACTTTAATTCAAAATTGTACTAAAAATATAAATTCACTCAAAAGGTACTACAAAAAAATTATATAATGTATTTATTTTTATAATTAGCTTAAGTAATTATTTGTATATGTAAATAATCCATAGGGTTTGGTCATTTGTATAATGTAAATGTTGTAAGAAAGTTTTTTTTTTCAACGTATTGTAAGACAACTTAAGTAATTACATTAAGTTAGCAAATTTTTTTTTTTAAAGATTCGATTTTTTGGTCCAATTCGGGGACCCCAAATCCCCAACCCATATAAACCCAAATCAATCGGTTTCGGTTTCGATTTTTGATTTCGCTTTTGATTTTTTTTTTGGTTCGGGAAAATTTCGGATCGCAACGGATCGGTTCGGTTCATTCGTTCGATTTTCGGATTTCTGACAACACCCCTAAACCCAACCCCCCTTCCCCCTCCTCCCTACCACCACCACATGTATTTGAGAGAACTGATAGGGATCCAAATGTTTTCGATCTTTTCTCTCTCAAAAATTTTCTCCAAAATATAAGGAAAATAGAGTTCACTATTGGAAATCACCTCCTCAAATATAATTTTTGTTCAATTTTACAGCTCTTTTGGATTGAGAGAATAAGAACAAAAATAAAGTAAAAGAAAAGAAAATATTACATTTTACTTGTTTGGATAGATTTATGAGAGGGTGGAGAGGACATGGAAGAAATAGGAGGGAATGTCAATCCCCTCTATTTATTTATTTTGTTTCTCTTTAATATTAGGAGGATTGAAAGAAAAAAAAAGTTTTTTTTTCATCTTTAACTATCTAAATAATAATAAAATTAAAATTATTCTTTTCCACTTTAATCCAAACATACCATTAAGATTGGAAATGCCCCAATATTACTCTTTTGCATCATGGCATTAATTGATTTTTTTTCACGTTAAATGTAAAAACTTACTTTTGTTTAGAAATTTAGGGTGGTGCTATTACTACCTCACAAACTTCTTACTTTCATTCCCACTAAAAAAAAGTTCTAAACTTCTATTTTCACCCCACCTAATTAATCATTTTCAACCAACTAATCACCCATTAATATTAATTACTATTCATCATCTTCTTCTTCCTCTTCCTCTTCTTTCTCTTCTTCTTCTTATTCTTCTTCTTTATGCTCAATGGTTAATAATTAACAAAAATTCAAATCTAATTAACACATTCTATCTCATTCAGTTCATTTCAAAAGCCAATAAAAATCTAAAAGTAACTCACAAAAACACAAAAAATCTCCATTGATGTAATACAAAAAAAATCTTAAGTTGTAGAGAATGGCAGAAAAGAGCGAATCAAGAATTATCAAGTTTGAAAAAACCTAATGAAGAAGAGATATGTTTGTTTTTATTATGTTTAATGTTTATTTTCTTTAGTTAATATCAAAAAAAAAAATTTGTACCAACAAAACAAATTAGAGCATCAGAATAGGCTACCTCGATTATGAAAAACCGAAATTGGAGCACTTGTTCGATTTTTGATGACCGAATGTGTCATATGAAGACGTGAAGGAGAATAATATTTTGGTTCTACAGAACCGACATTTATCTTTTTTTCTTGGTTCGTAATGGTCAAAAACATGTCCATTTGTGAGAATTCACAAATGCGACCCCCCGGGTTCTCGTTCTCGTTGGTGGGCGTCTGAAACATCGAAAAGGATTCCGTTTGTTCCATTTGCTTCTATGGTGTTGATAATTCATATCGGGTGTCCCTCTATCCTATTTCTAGATGCAAGAGGGTTCGTTCAGAGTCGCCAGTACGTTTTACGAGAAAACGGACAAAATAGTTGTGTAAAAGGAAAGGCTACAGATGAGTCTTTCTTTACACGTTTGTCTACGAAACCAGGATTTTATAGGGTTCGGGAACTATATTACGGTTTGGGAAGGTGTTAAGCACCCATTCCGCCCTTTCGGTCTCTAGTGGTCTTATATGTTTATTCTATGTTGAAAAACTTGGATGCTTTTACTGATATTCTACTGCTTTCTGGAAATAACTAATGAACCTGTTTTTCGAGCGCGTTAGGAATCTACCACAACTATGTCGCCACTTCGCTTACTAGGACGGGGATCGACCTGCCCGGTCAGGTCGCGGGGTGCGGGGCAGCGCCCCGTTAGAAAAATCGAGTTCTAAACAAGTCTACAATAAAACTAATATACAAATATCTTATTTAATTACTAGAAGAGACTTTAGTTACCTTCCCGACGATATATATAAGAATAAGAGAGAGAAAATATAATACGGCAGAGAAGACCTCCGGCGAATATTAGCTTTTCCTCTTAGAAATATTTTCAGCGGTCTGACTCTAGAAGGTGGCACTTCGGGTGCCAAGATTAGATCCGAGACTCTTGCGGAAATAAATGTTATCGCAGATGCTTCCGGAGAAGGCTTAAAGATTAGAAAATATGAGAGAGAATAAGGAATTTTAGTATATAAACTGTGGCGAGAAGTTGCCGTCCTGAACCTTTGGGGGTGTTGGCCTATTTATACTGCTCGGAGAGGATTGTCGCGCGACATTTCCCAACTTTATCTGTTTGTCGCGCGACATATCTGTTTGTCGCGCGACAAACGGCTGAAGTGATGGGTTCTGACACTGTGATGTGTCAGAAAGTGGTTGGTCGGGTGCAGAGAGGGATTGTCGCGCGACATGGTGGGATTGTCGCGCGACATTCCAATGATTATCGCGCGACAATGCGATATGTCGTGCGACAATCTTTGATAAAAATAGGTTTGTCGCGCAACAAACCCCCCGGGGTAGTTTCTGGTGCTCGGATGGGTCCCAGACTCCAAAAATAGTAGTTCTCGAAGGTCGTTAGGGTTCTTGCGGGGGTCACGAATCGGGGTGTCTACACCATTACTCGTCTCTTAGGGGCCGAGGTAGTGAAAAAAATTCTAAAGGGTTATATTATTCTCCAAATACCTTAGTACATATTAGCTATATATTAGTCATGTGAAAATTTACTAGAATTTTTTATGTGCAACAATATCCCAAAATTCAAAATGTGTTCACATGTTTAACGAGCATATAGTTGAATTAGAACCTCCGAATTCAAAGTTCGAATGATGTAATTTTTTTCTTTTCATGAAATTCTAAGGATGTAATTTTTTTGTATATGAATGACAACAATTTTTAGTAACTTGATTAAATTCGATCACAGAGAACCGACTATTATCCCAATTTTTTTTTATTAAATTTGATTTCTTTGAGTAATTTGATTATATTCCAGACAACTTCGGTTCTAGAAAACCAAAATTATTCAAAATACTCAATTGTTAGAGACCGATGTAAGGTCCTGAGAGCTGAAAATATAGTCCAAAATACCTCGGTTGTGAGGGACCGATGAAGTGGATGAACCTCGGTCATAGAGAATCGAAATTATTCTCAATACTCAGTTGTTAGAGGCCGATGTAAGGTCTCGAGAGCTAAAATATGATACGAGAATGGCCTCAGTTGTAAAGAACCGAGGAGTTTGATGAACTTCGGTCATATGAAACCGACATTAGCCAAAATAGTGTAGTTTCTCTCTCTAAACCCTTTTTGCTTCGCCTTCAACAAATATCAACGTTGAACAAAAAAAATAGTCACAAAAAAAACTGAATTAATGGTTGAATTATTTTATTAACTCTCCAATGTATTAAGAAAATAAATGAATAAGAACATTCAATTCTTTCTTCTCTACCATTCTCTATAATTTAGAATTTCTTTGTGTTGCATTAAGAGTAGATGGACGTAAAAATTTAAAAACCATCATTGAGAAGAAGAAGAATAATTAATGATTAATTATAATTAGATTGTGTTCCATTAAGGGTAAATGAATGTAAAATTTTAAAAATTATCGTTGAGAAGAAAAAGAAGAAAAAGAAAAAGGATGAGGAGGAGGAGAGGAGGGGGAAGATTAATGATTAATGGTTAATTATAATTAATCATTAATCTATGTATATTAAAATGTGAATGGTAAAAAAAATAGTATGAAATAAATAAGTGAGAATTAATAAAAGTGATAATAAAAATGAGATTGGTACTAATATATATTAGCATCACTCTAAATTTAGACTTGTTGCCGGCTACAATAATTTTGTTGGAAGTGTAACTCACACCTCAAGTTATGCACGTTACTGTTACTCTCCCATAATTTGCTTTTCTAAAGAAACATGAACCCCTTCTATCCCACTCTAGAAACTTCCGATGAAAAACCCTAGAAACTCGAGCGTCCCCGTCGAACCCGTTTCTTAACCCAAATATAAACCAAAATCGAACCGCCGGTGAATGATGGAACCGGCACCGACAATGAGGAATTGGCTGGAACTCCCGCCGAATCTTACGGAGAACATACTCCACCGGCTAGGGGCGATAGAGATACTGGAGAGCGCACAGAAGGTCTGTACTACCTGGCGTAAGATCTGCAAAGACCCGGCGATGTGGAGGGTCATTGATATGCGGAATTCGGGGGATTTATCTGCAATGCCCTATCTCCAGAAAATGTGCAGGCATGTTGTTGATCGAAGTGAAGGCCAATTGATCGATATCAATATCGAGTATTTTGGAACTGATGAATTACTTGATTATATCGTGGAAAGGTATAATAGCTTTATTGTATTTAGGATCTGTTTGATGTTTTAGCTGTTGATAGCCGCACACGAGAAGGGGGGGGGTTTGTTTTCACCGCTTAAATCTGAAAACTTAAACTTTTTAGATTTAGGTAGTTTAAAAGTTGTTTGTTTGTCAAAAAAAATTTAAGCGTTTGCCACTTAAAACTGAAAATTTTAAGCGGCAAATTTGCCACTTAATTTTAAAAACTTAGAACACTTTATTGTAAAATTTTACTATCTTTGTTTCTCATTTTACATGTGTTTTAAATAAATTAATAAGCGCAAAATTGTTATATTAAATTAATTCAGTTTTCAGATGTGATATATTTAAACAAATAACATTTTTCCGGATACAAATTTTAGAAGTAAATAAACAGTTTTTTTAATTTCAGTCTTCAGTTTTTAGTTGTCAAACTTCACCTGAGTGCTCATTTGGTTCAAATTTTGATTCGTTCGTGAAATCTTAAATTGGTCAAATTTATGTTAGGAGTCTCTTATATTTCATTTCATGTCAAGAGGTTGAATAATTTTTCATGTGAAACTACCCTTTTAGATTCTAAGAACGGACATAATTTAGAACCAAACAAGAACCGAAAGCTGAATGCTCTGTTTGGATTGAGAGAATGAGAAGGAAAGAAAAGGAAAAGAGGATGATGGATTATCACTTATTTACTTATTTGTTTATATTTATGAAGGGAATGGAAAAGAAACGGATGGAATGGAATGGGAGGGGATTGTCCACTCTATTTCTGTTTTTTTTGGATTAAGAGGGAAAGAAAGCGATTTTAATGAATTATTATTCATAATTCTAAATTTAACCTAATTTAATAATAATATATTAAATCACATTCATTTGCTTTCTTTTCTTTATTTTGTCCAAACAAGAGTTAATTATATTTCATTTTTTTCGATCTTTAACTATCCAAACGATAATGAAATTAAACTCATTTATTTCCATTCCATTCCCTCCTCTCAATTCACAAGGAAGGGAAATATTTTCCATTCCTTTCCCTCCTCTCTATCCACATGGACTGGAAATATTTCAATATCTAAGGATTAAAAAGATTAGCAGCAACGGGCAGATTTGAGTGGGGCCGAGATGGACTGTAGCCCACCCCAAGTTTTTTGTCCTGCTGCTGCCAGTTTAAGTTTGTAGTTCATTAATTATAGAAAGATTAAAGGTATATAATCGTCTTATAACTTAGCTGGTAAGTGTCTCTTAAATTATCTATAAGGTTGTGACCCCATGTAACTTAAATTTTTGTCATAACCGCGTTCTTTTCCTTCCCTTTTTCTTTGTGTTTTCTAATCTTTTTTTCTAACCCTTTATCCCTTATTTTTTTTAAGGTAATTATGATAAATTTATGAACAACTTTAAATATTGGATATCATTATATTATTATTAAGCTTTAAATTTTCAATGTTATTACTTATTAATGTTAAAGTTTTCATTATTTGTTAATATACTTATTGTTAAGAAGCAGTTTATTAACATAATGTAATACTCCATTTTTTTTTACACAAAAAAATAGTAATAAGATAATAGTATTTGCGACAATAAAATTCTCAATAGTTCGTTCCTTCAATTAGATTTTGGCTTTAACCTTTTCCACAGCCCACCCCTTACGAAAATCCTGGATCTGCCCTTGTTAGGACTTGGGAGCACGATTAGAATGATATTTCACACTGGACTTGCCTCTTTAATGCCTGAATGTTGAATTTTGATAGAATTTAGCATTAAGAGGTTGGTAAACAAACATCATTTGTGCCTCTTAATGCTATGTATGCCATACAGCATTAAGAGGTAAAAAAAAAAAAAGACATCTGTATTTATATTGTAAGTTTGCTCTTTTGTGGTTATTTAGATAGTTGATTGTAGGAAAATCAGTTCAGGATACACCAATTGAAAGATTTGGAACTGGAGCAAAATGTAGTTCAATTTCTAGTTCTAAAGCTTGAAAATGGTGTCTGGGAACATCTATATGTGTTGAATTGATATCAATATCGAGTATTTCAGCACTGATGAATCAATCACATTTTGGAGATAGCTTTATCAAATCCAATAACTGAATCTATATTGAACTTTGTGGTTATGTGGCTATTTAGATAGGTGTGAGTGTAGGAAAATTAGTTTACGATACTCCAATTCAAAGATTTGGAACTGGATTTGGAGCTAAATTTAGTTCAGTTACAAGTTCTAGAGGTTGAAATTGGGGAGTGAGTGAATATTGGAAACTGGTGTTGAAGCATTCCAGTTCTAAAGCTTGAAAATGGTGTTTTGGGACAGAAACAAAACTGAGAAAAAACAAGGAGAAACAAAGCACAGCAAACCCCTAGATCAAAGAATACAATGGTGTTTGGGACAATCAAAATGCATTAAATTGATTGGAATGCAAAGAGTAAAATCCACAAGATCTCTTTAACATGCGATTAGTTTTGCTGTGGTTCAATAATGCTAGACACATGAAGAATACGCAAAAAGTTGGTAAAAATTTGTGTTTATGATTAAATGATTTTGTTTTGATAAGAATTTATGAATAAATGATTTCAATTACTTGCAGATAAGTCCCATTCCTTGACCAAGCAATTGTATTTTGTGTAAGAAATTGTTCATACTATTTGCCTACAATCCTAATGTGTATGCTAATTGTATCCTTATCTTTTGTAGAAAGATTGCAGTAGTGTTATGTTAGTTAAGATTTCTTTCTCTTTATTTTATTATTTAGTTCGTTGCTTTTGTTCTCTTCCTTTTCTTTTCCTTTAATGAAATTTTTATATGTTGGGATTTTGCTTTTGAAGAGTTGATAATGTATTGAATTTGACTAATGAAACATTTACTTTACTTTATTTGAGGTAACTAAATCTTTGCGTGCATCATTTGAGCATCTTAGATTCAAGTTGAATGCACATTTATAAGAACAAAATTATTTCTTAAATTAAATACGCCCCTCCTAACAAAAACTTCTGGCTAGACTGCTTGAGGTGCAATTACTCCAAAACAATAATTTTATTAGTGAATGAAGTAGGTATTGTACGTTAAACTCTCCCTATTTAGAATTGTGTAACATCCATATAATAAAATAGTGATGGAAGATTGGAGAGCTGAAACGAGACGATGTTTTTTCAAGTGTTGATGGGAAGGTGTAGTTCTTTTGGCACTAGTTACGAATATTATAATATATTTCCAATATGTAGGACGTTTCTACTTGATCAAAGGAAATCCCCTTTTTGTGTTCTCTAGCCTAGATAGCATAATATAATCAAGTGAACGTGATTTATTTCAAATACATGTCATTTTTTTGTCTTTCTTATGTTCCGTAGGGTAAAGTGAGGTATTAGTTAATAAAATGATAATAGTTGAGGAGTAACCAAGTGTTGCATACCATTTGAAGTAGGCAGATTGAGAAGTGCTGAACTTGTCTCTAGAGGTACAAGAGAAGTCCTTGGTCTTTGAGTCTAACACTGCCCCTACGAAGAATCATGGGTTGCTTGTCTTGTTAGGGGTTAGTATCATCCTACTTTATCATAGTTTTGATACAAATATGTTTAGAACAAATATTTTGTATCATTTTACATCTGACCTTGGGTTAGCCCTGTTTGATTTGATTAGGCTATTAAATATGGGCTCTCGGTTTGAAATCAAAGGGATCACAAAAATTTGACCACCAACCCGCTTGATAGTTTCAGAGGATGATTTGGATTTTCATATAATAAGAACAAATAGTAGCAAAGGGCTTACCTCTTTCAAGAAAGGAATCTTAAGTGTGGGAAACCAATTTCCAAAGGCCATATGTGCAAATGAAGAATGAAATATATATATATTCACGATGTAGGATTTTCTTGTGCAGGCCAATGAAGTTTTTTGTTTTTCTACACCATATGTCATGCACTTGATATTTATAAATGAAAATTACACATTCACACTTTTTAGGATATAAGAAGGGAAACGCTATTGCCAAAGCAAATGATGCATGAAGAAGTTGTACACCATGCTAAAGAAAGATTGCATTGCTTTGGCAATATTATTATCCCATAATGAATCACAATATTCAAAAGGAACTTTTGCCTATTCTATGGTGCCATCTTCTATGCTTACGTAATCCCTAACCCTTACGTTTTGCGCAATTGGTAACAGATCAAGTCAGCTAAAGGTGCTTAAAATATCTTGTTGCTATGGCTGCGTGTACAAAGGTTTGAGTGCAGCGGTTAAAAAATTACCATTATTAGAGGAGATTCACCTCAATCACACCTACATTGCTAAAGAAGCCATTGCAGATGCTGGATGTTTATGCCCTCACCTCAAGTCGTTCAAATTCAACATTCTTCAACAGTGCAAATTCTCGGACATTGAAGGATCGGAGGAACCAGATGAGTTCAAATTCAACTCTGATGATGAGGCGCTTGCCATAAGCAAGAGTATGCCTCAATTACGCCACCTTCAGTTCATTGGAAATCAAATTACGGATAAGGGCTTGAAGGCCATTTTGGATGGTTGTCCTCTTCTTGAATCGCTTGATCTACGACTTTGCGACAATCTAAAACTTGAGGATGGTTTGGGAAAGAGGTGTTCTGAACAGATTAAGGATTTCAAGCGCCCGAATGACTCCATGAAAGGCTGCGAATTTGTTTTTGAAGATAAAGATGATGGCTATTGTAGTGATGGTGGATTTTCGTTTGACGATGATGATGATGACATATTCTCATTTGATTATGATGATCCATTTTCTTTGGATGATGATGATGCTGATGATGGTGATAGTGGTGTCTGCGGATTCTACTCTGAAGATGAACTGATGTTTGAAGTTTAGTCTGGTACTCTTGAAACCTGGTAAGACGGTTTAGGGTTGTTAGAGTTGTTTTTTGCACGTACTTTGTGTGTTTGACTATGGATCTGATTGACAAAGATGCAGAATCTTAAGTAATGAAATAGTAGGTTGGGAGTAAATTAAGTTACTGTGTTTATATATATATATATATGTATATCCCTGTTCCTGTTATGAAGAAAATGAAATTTAGTAGAGATGATCTTCTTGAAGTGGATGTGATGATTCAAAGATTTCAACGGTCGATAATGCATGTACATATCGATTTTGTTGAAACATTTAATGTCTACCAAATTTAATGAAAATATCAATTCATTTATGATTTACTTAACCAAATGTATGCAGGAAAATGCTTTTCTTAAAGAGATGACCAATTTTTCGAAAACGAGAATGTATATATACATTTTATGTGCGGAGATACTTGTCCCAGTTGTAAATATACCTGATGTTGCAAATAATCTTTTAAATTATAAAGATATTACAAATATACCTTTATCTTTTTTTAGGTCTGACAAATACATTTATCTGTGTGCGCTGAAAATATTTTTCTTAGTACTTGGGCATTGGGGTACACAAGTCCTGTTGAAATAATTTTTATGATACCAAAGTTGTAACTGCCTTTTTCCCATTTGACAGTCGAGGGGTAACTGGAAAATTGATTATATGTGTTTAAGGTTCTCCTTTTCAACAATTTTGTAATGCGTGGTTGTCTAATATTTTTCCCCCCTAACTTATTGCCCATTGCTCTTTAAAATTGTTACAGAAATTACAATATCCATGCCTTATTATTGTGACGTTAAATAGATTATTCTTATAAAACAAAAATAAATATTGATACGTTGATACCAATGGAATACAATCCTGTTTTGAACAAAACAGAATACAATCCGAAGTCACAATTTAGTAATAAGAAGTAATGAAGCAT
The DNA here is from genome assembly GCA_021464415.1 of Lonicera japonica. NCBI lineage: Eukaryota > Viridiplantae > Streptophyta > Magnoliopsida > Dipsacales > Caprifoliaceae > Lonicera > Lonicera japonica. The sequence continues at coordinate 33,437,030 of CM038464.1, forward strand.
ATCTTGTTAGTTAAAAAATATCAAGAGTAAGCAAATCAACGAAGCTATTCAAAAATATATATATACTAGATTATAACCCGTGCTATGCACGGGCGGTTTTATAAAAATTGTTTATGTGCTAAAAATTATTAAAAAAAATAAAATAAAATTATCAACTATAATTCTACAAATAAATTAAAAAATTTACACTATCTTGTTTATAAAATCAAAATAAAATTCAAATTGATCTATAATATAATAATAAAAATAAATTATAATCAAAGTATAAAAGATAAAGACCAATTTGTAAATTCCTGAGGTATAATAATTTTTTTTATTAATAATTGAGGAGATTACCAAAGTGTGTTTAGAAAAAAAACCAAAGAGAAAAAGAAAAAAAATGATATTAACAATGTAATTAATTAATTAATGAGTGCATTAATGACTGCCATGTGGCAGTCCCACAATAAAGCCTTCTCACTCCTCCCATTTTATATATCTACTAGATGTAAACCCGTGCGATGCACGGACGGATATTCGATAAACAAATTAAATAATAAACTTATTCAAAAAGCGTTTAAAGAGGCGTAGGAATTCAAAAGCCACGCTAAATTAATTTTCATATTTATGATCGACATATGGAGAAACTAAACCGCATGACATTCAAATTAAAGGCATAAAATATCATGGATACCATCAAAATTAAGCAACTGTACCAATACTAACAAAGCAATAAGCTAATGTGTATTATCATTAACCAAAGATTAGCTTCACATAAAGCCCAAACTGCATGATGACCTTGTCATTCAACTATTGGAAGTCCATGAAGAGTATTTATTTACATTTATAAAGTTTCAAGTCATTATAATAGTAAATTTCTACAGTGGCAAGGGCGAATTTGGAACTGTGTGAGTAGGCGTACGGTCTCACATTCGATTTCCCGCTGCATGAAACTTTTCTTGGGCCACTGGGGGAGTCTCCGATCGAGCAACCAGGACTAGACCTGTCAATGGGTTGGTTCGAATCGTGTTCGTGTCGATTTTTATCGTGTTTCGGGTCTAAACGGGTGACTTTTTTATCAGATGTTATCGTGTTTCAGGGTGTTATCTTTTCGGGTTTTAACGAATTACCCGATATGACCCGTTATTACCCGTTAAGTACATATATAATTAAAAAATATGTTTGTTTATATAATATTATATGTATATATTGTAAGTTTACCTTGAATTAACAAATATATATGTAATACTTATATAAATTATACACATTTATATTAAAAATATTAAAAATATACATATATACATGTACATTTATAATATTATATAACTATATATATTATTAACGTGTTCAAACGGGTTATTATCGTGTTAACGAATATTGACTGACCCGACCCGTTAACTTATCGTGTCTTATCAGGTTGGCACCAATACGACCCGAAACTGTTAAGGCCTCACCCATTAACTTATAACTTCGTGTCGGTTCGTGTCGTGTTATTGTGTCGCGTGTTGTTTTGCCAGGCCTAACCAGGACCTCATGGGATTAGTGGGGATGGGGCCCCGATACCCATAGTTATAAATAATAATAATAATAATAATAATAATAGTAAATTTCTATAGTTGTTGGTTCATTGATGTAGAATAAAGGCCTTTCAAGATTACTTTTTCAATCCTGCACAGAAGATGCACAATAATACCATGTTTAGCATGCTATTATATATAAGATAAGATGAATAATAGTACCAAGGTTATCCTATTCTAATACCTAGCCATTGAATTGGATTGAAGAGAATGGCAACATTTGCACTTATTTACACGGTCAATTTCACCACATAGCACTTTATATTTTGGTCTGTAAAGATGATTCACATAAGGAGTTTTATGTAGCCAAATATAGTTGAATCATGAGAAAGTGAAATAGGTTCAACACTAACCAAGCACATAAAAAATGAAAAAAGAAAAAAATGCAGATTTGTACCTTTCCCTCCTAAGCTTGTGTGAGTTATCCTTTTGGTGCTCTGCAATGTGTAGATTAATATATATATATATATATATAGTGAAACGTAAAAATTAACATATGCTAAACTTAAGCGAAAAGGATAATAACTGAATGGAGCTGTGAAATTAAATTTAATCATATGAGTTATATTGGATATATAGAAAATGATTTGCAGGTAAATTTTATCAAAACAAAGTGTTGTGTAGATTATATAATACTATCTTTTTTACTATTGCCTTTAAATGGCTTATAAAATGATGTGCTAGTAAAATTATTCAAACTTGTTATACATTTTATAATTATACGCAGTTAATTAGTACAATTTTTAGCACTTTTAAGAATAATAAACTTAATTGTGTCAATTGTTGTGTCAAAGAATGTAGCAAATATAAATTCCTTTTGTGTTCTTGGAAAGAATGTAATTGGATTGCCATGTTTGATGTCCATATTCATTTACACAATTTTATTTTAAAATTCAAATAATGTATAACAATTATAATAACTTACTAAGTTACAATGCTAGAGCTATACAGGAGGCACCATTCTGTCCTTCAAATTCAAATTGGCATAACATGAAGCCACAGTAGCAGTAGCAAGTCTCTTTAAACCTGAAAATCGATCTCAAATAGCAGGCAATTAAAGTTAGTAGTTGGAGGACAACCAAAACAAACGTGATATTGTACTATTAAGTATTAGTTAGTTCAAAATAATAATAATAGGAAAAAAAAAAGAGTATTTATTTGTTGGAAAACCTTAAAAAACAACATAATTATCACATAACTAACAAAAAACACAATAGATTTCAATAATTTTATATGATTCATTATAAGAAGCATGGTTCCATCTTCTTTGATTATATTAGTAATGGTCTATATGAATTTGGTAATTATTTTGCTCTTTTTTTCCGGAGGGGCATAATTCTTCCTTAACAATTGACTGGACATTGCTACAAAAATAACCCGTGTCTTATGAACAAAATTTCAACTTTGCAATTTGAGGACACCAATTACAACATATATGCTAGGCTAACGCATAAAATGAGGAAATTATATAAAAACGGGTGTGCTAAACATTCATATATATATATATATATAAAAACAACTCAGATATAAAATATACATGCTGAATGCGAGAAAATTAGTTACCTATGAAAAGCAACATGTATGCATCAAAAACTAAACTAAGAAAAATAGAGCCAAAGAAAAATATATTTGATAGTTGAATGTAAAAAAAAGATACTAAAAGAGAAATCTACGACCACTAATTTGGAAAAAAAAAAGCCAACGAATTCCAGAGTAACCTTACTAAGCGTTTATCAATCAAAGGAGTGATTAACATTTTATGTAATTATGAAAAGGTACCATACAATGTGTAATTATGTAATTATAAAATTTCTCATTTTCGTTATTCCTTCAAAAATCGTGATGCACGGGAAAGAGTTCTCCTATTTCCTTATGCACAAAGAACTGTTTTTTGCACCAAAGAACCTGAGACAACATATATCTTACCTATACTGAAGATTCCGATATCTATGGCTTTAGCCAGGCTGACCTTGATCAATTATATGAAGAAACAGTTCTGTATATATCCAAAATCTGAAAGAGTTTTTACCTTGGATGTAAGAGCAGATTCAGAGGCGCCAAAAGCGAAGACAGGTCGAAAATTATCCTTGCTTTTAAATCCCTAAAATTATCAATGTTAATGCGAAATTAGAATCGCAGATTCACAGGCAAAGAAACTATGAAATCAAATAAGGAACTAAAGATTTTTACCTTTCATAAACTACCAAAGATAATGCAAACATGTCTCTTCTTTCATTTATAGCAGAGGAAGGAATTAATGAAAGTTTATACATCATTAATATAATGTTTAGTTGGAGAAGGGGAAAGATCTCAAACATTGTATAAAGCTAAGAAGGGGAAAGGTTTCAACCTAGAAAGAGACGACGCAACAAAAAAGATGGAGGAACGAGAGATATACGAAATTAAAGACGGATATTTATTAGCATCCTAGGGTTGAGTAAAAACATTTATTATGTACACGTGTAATCACGGAAGGAAAACCTTCTCACTCATTCCCTTTCATATATATAAAATAGATAGATAGGGAAAAGAAATATATAATAAAAAGGTAAATAAATGCAGGACTCTTAAGAAGCTGCCACGTGGATATCTTAAAGGCTCAAAGGCTCCGTTTTTATATAGTTTTAGAAGATATACAAAGGACATTGAAGATATTCAACCCCAACCTCGTTTAACATGGGTACTGCACAGGGTATTGAAGAAAGGAAAATTTTAGAAGGCAAAACCATCCAACACTAATGAATGCACATAAATATTAAAGTTGCACCACTCTTAATACATTAACAAATTAACCGGAGTAAGAGAGAATAAAAAAATAAATATACCAGAATGTGTGAGGAGGTACTGAAAATAACAAAGTAATTCCATTAAAAAGCAAAAAAAAACACTATACAATTTCCAACCTCTAAATAATTAGAGAGTATAGTAATTTAATCCATGTAGATGTACAATGCTTTAGCTTTTAACAAACCTTTAGAAGTGTCCTTTAATTTCATTTTTCTTTTTATTGAAACAGCTAATTTAGAGTAAAGCATTAGAGATAGAGGGGCAACATAGATCTTATTCAGCTTTCTTGGAAAACATTAAGACCTTGGCTGGGAATGAGCTACAATTTTTTTTTTAAATAAAGCATAAGAAGTATGTGGGAAAAGTAAATAGCATAGATAGTGGTACATAATTTATGGATTCGATACAACTGAAAAAGAAGACACAAAACTGAGTTGGCAACACTCAAGCCACTCACATGGTCTAAAAAGGATTGGAAATACTTCTCATCAGGAAAGATCAAAATAAGTATATGTGGGTGTGTTTGGCCTTTTGATTGCATTCCAAAAGGCAAGGATGAATGATGAATCAAAACTTGAACTAAATAATAATTCATGTATATATAGGTTATAATGTCATATTGTAAGATTTTTATTATTTTATCTTTTGTTTGTATTGAAGGAGGTAACGATAATAGTGAGAAGTATTGAGATGCAAGAAGAAGTCAAAGATAACGGTGGTTGAAATGAGATGTAAATTACCTTATTTTTTTTGTAATATTTGCAAAATAGTTTATAAACTAATAATATAGATACAACACTCAAAATTCAAACTCCAATAAAAAATACAATCCCCTGTTTTGGTTTTACTTTCAAAACAACACCCAAAAAGCAATTACAGTGCAAGAAGGAAATGGATAAAAGCACAGAGTGGGTTTAGTTCATTTTGCTAATCATTGGGACTCCGAAAAATCAGTGTTTAGATACCTCAAAATATAACAAATTGGGATAAAATGTGAAAGAATTGCAAAATGGATGTTCAAAAGGACATTGGAATGGGATACCCTAGACACATGAAAATGGAACAATAAAAAATAGGTTGAATTTCAAAGTGTGGAGTGAAATAAGAAAACTAACAGCACATAGCATATGGATCTCCTATTTCTTTGTGTCATTTTAGCAAGAATGTGATGTGCATCATACATACCAAAATATCAAAAGCAACTTCATTGTCTACAAGTCTGTTTAGCTTCAAATAGAAAGGTGTGCCAACCTATAGAACATAATAAAATAGACTTCTAATTGAGGGCACAAAGGTTCGCTTAAGACTTTGTCTTCTTCATTATTTGCAAAGTAGAGAAACATAGGTTTTTAATCTAAAAGATCAAACATTGAAACGTAGAAAAATACACAAACTTTATAATTAAAACATTGCTTTGCAGAGATATAAAGATGGAAAGATATAAAGGCTGATATAAAAGGTTATCAAATCTTTGTTAAATGATGGAACACAATATAGACAGGTAATTACTACATCCGAGTAAATTGAATTTTGTATTACCAATATATAAAAGTAATTAAAAAAAGAATATATAAGTAGATAACGATCAACGAACCAACATGGTTAATGGTAAACTCACCATTAAGAAATTCATGTTGCTTTTTTGATGTAAACTCACCAATATTAACTGTTCTTTGTTGTATGTTAAATAAATATAAGTAATTTACAAAGTTTGACTACTTTCTGAATATTAGTCTAGATATAATTAATATTGTTTAATTTATTATGAAAATTAGAGCTGATAATAAAAGTATGAGAATATTATCAATATAATACAAATCTCAAAGTCTACATCAATTTAACAAATAACTAAACTAAAAAAATGCCAAATTGATTTGACAAGATCATAGGGATTCAACACAAATTATCAGTTTAAACTACAAATACCCATATTTAAACTGAAATTATATTATTTCAAAATTAAATTAATTTCAAACTAAAGTCAATGAAATAAAACAAACAACTGGCAATCCAAGGTCTAACTCCATTGCATAGATACCATTCTTTCCAATAACATGACTCAAATAGATAATCAAATTTCCAACATAAATATTTGAATGCAATTTATTTCAAGAAGCCCATAGAAGAAGAGAATGATGAGAGAGGAGGGAGTGAAAATTTTCAATAAAAAGAGTTCATGGACGTTATCTTTAGAAAAATGGTTAAGTATTTGCAAGCAATTCACATCACCGCACCATATGTATTGATTAAAAAAGTTCTTTGGGCCATTGCATCGAACACCTGTTAAGCATCAATGTATACACATCAATTAAAAAAAAACATAATGCTTAAAAGTCTAAAACACATCATTATATACAATATATATATATATGTATATATGAGTTCGTTTCTAGTATGGACCGGTCCTTTTTACAACGAAAAAACCTCGTAAAAAGGATCGGTCCGCACTTAAATTTTTTTGTATATATATAATAAGATTACGAAAAAATTCTTACCCATTCAACAATAGAAAATCAAGTAAGAGATACCAGGCACCTTTAAAATACAAATGCGTGTGAGATTTCAAATAATTATGTCCTTGTACAAAATACAATCTAGTACTTACCACTATGTATCTTATAAAATTACTAGGTATTGCCCGTGCCGTCCAGCACGGTGAAATAAAAAAATATTAAATAAAAATAAAGAGAACACATGTTTGAATTGTACGTGTCAACTTTACTAAATTATTATAAATAAGAATGGCATTAAGTGGGACTTACGGATTTTTTGCCAAATCTTGAATTGTAATGAAAAAGCATATTAACTGGAGTATAAAATGGTTAGTTTAAGTGGTAAAATGGTAAACAACGCTACGGGATGTTAACAAAACTCCAATACATGAAGAGAGGGGGGAGATAAAAACCGAACAAAATAATATTATACAGGGCTATCAAAAAAGTATAAAACTCACATGCATGCATGGAAACTTTTTTATTCTTATTCCTATTGACTATAAAATGGATATTCAACACACAAAAAGGGAAAAATTCAAAAGCATATGCACTATTCTTAATTTAGGCTGTCACTAAAACAAATAATTATCGAATCCTCAACTAAATATACATATCATAAAATAAAGGTGCGATTTCCAACTAAATGAGTTAATAATTGCTAATAAAAAATGACCACCCATATATACATTATTCAAATGAGTTAACAAACCCATATATATACCTTTTAAAAAAAAACCCACAAAATATTACATTCTTCAAAAGAGTAAATAACAAAAAGAGTAGAAAATCTCAAGTATTTTGATGGGTGTTTAGCCATGAAAATTTTAAGAAAGAGAGAATATATATATATATATATATAAAGAGAGAGAAAGAGTGTTCTTGTATTTATAAAAAAATTATGAGGGGAAAAAGTAAGAAAATTTTGAAATTTGAATCTCAAATTCAAATTTTATATTTTTATTATTATATTAAGGTGAAAAAAGACAATAAAAAAGTATTATGTAATTGGGTAATTTGATATCTTAAAAACACATCTAAAGGGCTTACATTTCTTTTTGGCTTGTAAACAAATTTTAACCATTAGTTAATAATAACAAAATAAAAAAAAAATACATCTTATAATATAGATAGAAAATTGCCGCTAGAAAAAATAAAATAATTTTAAAAGTAATATTAAAATTTTATAATAAGAGTAAGAAAAGTGTATTATAATAGTTTTCTATAATTTTTGTCTTACACGTAACTTTATATCTACAATTTTAAATAAACAAACTTTTATTGGTAAATTTTAAATATACAAACTCTTACATGGTATTTTGTTTTAAATTTAATATACTTTGAATTTCATAAAAATAGATAGAGAAAAAAGATAAGAGATTAAAATTGGTGGAATAAAAGAGATAAAAAGTTATTGACTTTCTTGATTTAATGGGTTAAAAACACATCTAATGATTTAAATTTTTTCTTTTTTTTTACAAATAAATGTGGACCATTGATTAAATAATCTGATGATTGTGATGGTTCTTTTCTAATATAGATCGTCAATTAAGGGCTTGTTTGGTTGCTCACTATTTTTTTTTTTTCCAAAATTTTAAAAACTCAACTCAAAATCAACTCTACTTTCACACTTCCCAAAATTTATTTCACTATACTTTCTCTCTCTAAATTTTTTTTAAAACGCCATAACTTTAAATCCAAAAATCCAAAAATAATAAAAAATATATATTTGAAACCTACTCATCGAGATCTATAAAATAAGATCCATTGTGACTATTTTTTGAAATTTTTTATGCGTTTTTTTCATTGGTTGAAAAAAAATCAAATAAAACCAAATTCACTTTTTAACATAAAAACTCTAACTCAAAATATTTAACCAAACACTAATTTTTAAAAACTTATCTAAAAAACTTATCTAGAAACATTAACCAAACATCACCTAAGTAACTGAAATTTTTTACGGATGTCAAATGAAAAAATAAAAGTTAGAAGACGTGACAAATCCCCATTGCAATTCTCAATTTCTCCCTTCCAAAAACCCTTGCTTTACGATAAAAAATAATCCCTTCCCCTAATTAAAAATCCATTGTCAAGAACAGAAAAATCAATCCAATCATTCGGATCAATGGCGTCAGCTTCGAAGTCGGAACCACCACCGCCGGAAGAAACTCGCAACTGGCTGGAACTTCCACGGGACCTGATGGCCACAATACTCCACAGAGTGGGTGCGATAGAGATACTGGCGAATGCAAAGATGGTGTGTACAACCTGGCGTAGAATCTGCAAGGAACCGGCCATGTGGAGGGTTATTGATTTTCGAAATTCTGGAGATATCGAGCATATGGAGTACGATCCTGAGAAAATGGCCAAACATGCCGTAGATCTAAGCTGTGGACAGTTGGTTGATATTAATATCGAGCATTTTGGCACCGATGAACTCCTTGAGTACATTGCTGATAGGTAAAGCACATCGTCTCTGAATTTATTTGCCTATTTGTTCATGTGGATATTTGGATTGATTTAGTCCTGTCCATTTACTAATCTCTTTTTGTGTTTTTGGCGTAAATATCTTCTTTCAATTTATGCATGTTTGATGTGGAATTGTGAATATTTGGATTGATGTAGTCCATTCCTAACTTCTTTGTGTGTTTTTAGGGTAATATTTCCATTAAATTACCCATTTTTGTCAAGTATTTCGGGCAAAGGTGATTTTTTTTTTGTAGTCTAAATGAAAACAGTGGTTGATATTTGGTATGATATTTTTGGTTGCCTTTGAGAAATAGTTGATGTGATCTACTTTGCTGATCGGTAAAAACATCATCTATTAGGTTCCTTTTGCCTCTTGGATGCTGAACAGTGAATGTTGAACAAACTCTGACTGCTTAATGCTGAATGAAACCTCTAAAAAATCTGTTTAATTTTATTTGTCGTTGAATGCTGAATTGTTGTATAGTTTTACCCTTAGGATTATGATATGCACGTAGCTAATGAATAAAAGGAATAGGTTTACCGTTGGAATAAAATTTCATTAAGATCTAATTAAACATTCAACACTGAACACTAAACTTGCCTCTTAATGTTGAATGCTGAATATTAATCCCATTCAGTACTAAGAAGCGAGAAAGTTAACACCATTTTACGTCTTAATCCAGTACATGTTCTATCCTCTTTGTGTTTGTGGCATAATTTTTCATTAAATTACCCATTTTTGTGAAGCATCTTGGCAAAGATGGTATTTTTGTAGTACAAATGCAAACATTGATTGGTATTAAGAGGTAAAAACAAACACCACTTTAACCTACTATTTGTTGATGTGGATATTTTCATTAATGTAGTTCATGTACTAATCTCTTTATGTTTTTGTAGTGTAATTTTCCATTAAATTGCCCATTTTTGTGAAGTAATTTGGCAAAGATTGTCTTTCCGTAGTCTAAATGTAAAACTTGATTGCTATTTGATTTGATACTGAGAGAATTTGGTTGTTTCTGTGTATAGTTGATGTTTATTAGTATGCACTTTATAAGAACAAGCCTATATTTTTACACTTTATACACAGAAGATCATGTTTCTTGAGTGCATTGCCAATCGGTAAAAACATTGTCTCTCAATCGGTTTAACTATTTGTTGATGTGTATTTTTGCATTATTGTAGTACATGTACTAATAGCTGCGTGTTTTTAGCGTAATTTTTCCCTCAAATTACTAATTATTGTGAAGTATTTTGGCTACTATGGTCTGTTTGTAGTCTACATGCAAACTTGATTGGAATTTGGTATGATACTGAGAGAATTTTGGATGCGTCTTTGAATTGCTGATGTTTATTGGCGTACAATTGATAAGAACAAGCCTAGATTAGTTTGTATCGTATACGAAAGCAACAAAGATTTACATTATCACTTTTAAAGAAATGTAATAGCATTTTAGGGAGAAATGTATGCCCGATTGAAGTTCACAATGGTCAACCAATCTAGATAATCAAACGCTTCATTAGGCTCCTCAAGTCTTCACTTGGAAAAAAAATTACACCTTTAAGTTTCTAGGCTTACAGCTTAATATAAAACTAGGAAGAATCACAATGATCAAAGCAAGAATCCCATGGAAAAACCAATCCAGTTTGACAAAGCAACATCATGAAGAACCTTGATAGCTAGACATGCTTAATTGCTTATAAAAGATCAAATATATATCATTTTTCTAAGAAAAATGGTCTATTTATTCACAAAACACTAGTTCAGTATTAGATCTCATGTCAGGGAAAAGCCATTTTAATCAAATCATTAAATTGTTGTAAACATGTTGTTATTGGGTTTGGTTGGGTTGGGACAGAGAAGGTAACTAGATCCAAATTAACTTATTAAAAAGTAATAAATAAAACGATGGATATGGTGGAAGGGCGGTGGTTGGCTTGGTGGATAAATATAATTTTGAGAGAGACGTGTGAGACATGAGAGAGATGGGTATACACCGGCTTTAGGCGCATTTTAGTCCATAATTTGCTCTGGCGAGGATAATATGCTCTGGCAATATAAACTCCCAATAAATACTTGTCCTGCGTCTGGCTTTAGGGGCATTTTAGTCCATTCATTAATAATTTGCTCTGGCGAGGGTAATATTCTCTGGCAATATAAACTCACAATAAAACTTGTCCTGTGTCTGTTTGATGCAATGAAGTGTAACTGGATTGGACATAATAGATCTAACTAGAATTTTGTGGCTACCAGATCTGTTGGTGTTCTACTGTTCTTTTAGTAGCCAATGAATTTGTTTATGGATAACAACTTCTGATATTCGAAGGATCATATCAATATATGTACGCATATTCAATCAGAATTAGAATTATAAGTTATCAAAGATACAAGAAAGGACATACATGATACATGACATTCGCAAATGCTTTGATAAAGTTAACATGTGTTTTTATGTTTACAAGAAATCACTGAACTTTTCCACTCTTTTTTTTCTTTTCTTGAAACTCATTCACAGATCGAGCCAGCTAAGACGTCTTCGACTTGTGCGGTGCAACAAATGCTATGTGCCGAGTAGTGCAATAAAAAAACTGCCATTACTCGAAGAACTTCATCTCTACTACACTGAAATCCCAAAAGACGTCATTGAAACTGCTGGACGATGCTGCCCGAAACTTAAGTCATTCAAACTGAACACCCAATGGTATAGGAGGCCCCACATCGAGTGCGACGAAGAGGCTCTTAGTATTGCCAAAAACATGCCCCAATTATGCCACCTTCAACTCTTCGGTAATAGGATGACAAACAATGGCCTTCAGGCGATTCTTGACAGCTGTTCTCACCTCGAATCACTCGATCTACGGCAGTGTTTCAATGTTAATCTCAAAGGGGATTTAGCAAAAAGATGTATGGATCAGATTAAAGATATGAGGCACCCTTTCGATTCGACTGATGATTACGGGTTCGATGCTCAAATTCATGACTGTGAATCGTTTGATGGGGATTCGTCTGGATTTTCTGAGATCGATATATCGTCCGATCCTGGTTATTATGATGATGAGTTCTATGAATATGGCGACTATGATGACTATACCCTGCTGTTTGATGACTACACTGAGCTGTTTGATTATTAGTGGTAAGTTGAACCGTGGAAAGCGAATGCATGTGGCATGTGTACATGCTTACATGTTTTTTCTGCTATTCTCCAGTACTTTAAGGGTCCGTTTGGTTTGTTCTTTGGATCTCTTTCGTATCATAAGTTCCCATGCATCCAACATATCTAATGGGAAGAAAGGTAAGAGGATTCCCGGGAATCCTCTTAGTTTTTTGCTTTTTGACAAAATTACCCCTTTTTCAACATATAAACTAGTCAAAATACCCCCTCTTACCCAAATTAAGAGTCCACGATTCCTTTTCAGATGAAGCTGTGTGTGTTATTGTTGGCCCATATAGCTGATGATTTTGTGTTTGCATTTTGCAGGTGTGGTTGATACTTGGTGAACACGTTTTTTCACTTTCTATGCCTACTACTACATTTACAGTTTCTCTGAAATATATGAGGTACTCGTTTGTATCTTTTGCATGTGTGGCTTGTTAGACACTTGACAAAATTTGTCACCTTTGCCATCCTTTTAAACTACTGCTTTTACATCCATTTAAAGCACCAACGCACTTGACACTAATAGTTCGACACACGACACTAATCTGATATTGTGGCATTTCAAAACAAGGTTAATAAAATATATCTATATTTAAGTATTACAATTCATCAATTTAAGTGTTAAAATATGATTGCACTATTCACTACACATTTACGTAATGTAACATAAGGCAGCAAAGTTTAAATTATTACCCATTAATTCATTTGTTTTTCTAAAATTATTGACTAAATTAAGACATTTAAAAAATTAAGGTGAGCATTTGCCCATTTCCTTTGCTTGACTTGCCTGTTTTTCATTTTGGATTATGTAGTTCCTTCTTACACTTGAATTTTGAAGCGAGTCATTAATTGTGCCCAAGCAACTTCCTCCGAACCATATATTTCAGCTAAGATTATTGTTTTATGTTCCAGTACAATCATAGGTGCGAAATGCGAAGGGGCGTAGATGTTAAAAGGACAGGACAAAGGGATATTCTTAAAGGGCTGTGTGTTGCACATTTGAAGTCTGAATGTACCATCCATTCAGACTTCATAGGTTTAAGATATGTTTGGTCAGTTTTAAAATTTTAAATCTGATCGATTAGTTTCGCCACTTAAAAATTCAGACACTTCCTTTCCTCTAAATCCAGAACACTTAGGTACTGTTTGGTTCACTTTTTAAAAACTAATTTTTGATGTGTTTTTTAGAAAATTGTGTTTGGTTGAAAATTAGAAATCAACATTTAAAAATCTATTACAACATACGGTACTCGGACCCTTTTTTGGAAAAAAAAATGCCAATTTTTTTTTCATTTTTTTAATGACCAATTTAAAAAATATAAAATTAATAAAAACCAATTCTGAAAATATAATAAAAAAAATTATAAATTTTTTTTTTGATTTTTTAAAAATAGTGTACCAAACACATATTGATTTAAAAACTGTTTTTAAAATCTCAACTTCAGAAAAATTTTAAAATTTTAACTCTGAAACTCTAACTAAACACACTCATAATTTTTAAGTAGGTAAATAATATTTTTTTTGCTTTTTTCTTAGAAATAGTGAGCTTTATATATAATAAAAGCAAAATTGTTTAAATAATATTCATTCAGTATTTATATTGATATGTTCAGACAAATGACACATGTTCAGATGAGACATTCAAAAAGGTTTTAGATTCAGTTTTTTGACTTTCAGAATTAGCCTTCAAATTGAATATTCAAATTTAAATAAGAAAACAAACGCCTCCTTGATTGGTTTATGTTTTAGTACAGCAGACAAGGCTCGAGGGAGGACTTGAAGTGAATAAGATATGGGTTCTCTTCGTGTATCAGATATTGAATTTTGCATATTTTTTTTTTAATCTGAAACTGATATATTTTTATATTTTGAACATATTTTTTTGTGCTTTCGTACTAGCATGAATACATTTTAAGGTACTTTTATGGAGTTCACAAAAGTAATTCTCCTAATTATAAGTTTTCCATTTAAATCTGTCTCCAAAAAAAAGTTTTCCATATAAATCAATTGGGAAATTAGTCGCAGGTCCAATGTTTTTTAAACAAATCTACTCAAGGACACACATTTCTAAACAATTGTTTAAAACCCAATATTTTGTCTTAAGGACAAACTTTTGTAAAAACTCCAATCGTTTTATTTTTTAGGAGATTTTATTTTTATTCCAATTTCATATGTTATTTCCTGTGTGTTGACTCCTTTGCCCTCAAGATTGATTACCAAATCTTCCCCTTTTTTTTTAGCATAGGTATTGTAGATTTGTTGCACTTTGTAACCGTCTGTTGTTATTTTATATACTATTATATATATATCAATATACATACATATATATATATATATATACAGAGTGTTTCTGGTAAAGATCAGTCCGTGCTCGAAATTTTCTATATATATATACAATAATATATAAAATTATAAGTAATATATTATATATAATAAATATGTACGTTGCACAACTTACAAAGTAATTGAGATTTATAATTTGAAAATTGAAATGGATGGATGACTGCAAGGCACCGGCTAGCATCCATTATTCCTATCTTTTATTTTATTTTTATTAATCAAAAGTGAAAAAAAAAAAGCCTCAGGCATTCACTTTCTAACTTTTAGTAGGTTTATTTATTTATGTTCTATTCTTCATCTCTTCTTCTAGACTTTCACTTGCACCACTCTCTGCACCCACTCCGTCTGTGCGCACCGCTATCCTTTATATGTTTGCTTGCTATCGTGTTCCTTTTTTTTTTAACCCCCACTTACCCCATGAGTCGAACCCTGACCTCAATACAAGAGTGAAGGTTGTCTACCACTGGACCAATCCCCTCTCCTCGTGTTACTCCTTGTTTGATTTACGTGACTTCAAGTTTTCTTTCCCATTTTTTTTTAATTGGAATGATTGACTATTTGTTTGTATTCAGAAGTAGTTGATTTGGTACAATGCAGTGCCGTATGTGGGTCAGAAGGCATTCCGGTGCAACTAGTTTCGTTTAGGTAATAGGCATTTTTATGTCTTGCTTGGTCTAATGGCTATGTTAAGACAGTCCAATGATTTATCTATTTTTTGTCAGGCAACTTTTTCGGTCCATGTTTATGCCTTCTATCTATATTCTA
Source organism: Lonicera japonica (assembly GCA_021464415.1). Taxonomy (NCBI): domain Eukaryota; kingdom Viridiplantae; phylum Streptophyta; class Magnoliopsida; order Dipsacales; family Caprifoliaceae; genus Lonicera; species Lonicera japonica. The sequence continues at coordinate 33,452,594 of CM038464.1, forward strand.
TATTATAAAACATTAAGTTAGACCAAATTTATTTTCAAAAAATATAAAAATCTAATGGTTAAAAATATACATGTTATGGTGTGCATTAACTCTACACCTTTGGATGAATTTTATACACACATCAAGATGTCACATCAAAGTTAAAACACTCATACCAATAATATACACACAATAAATTCTCACAAACCAATAATTTTTTCTATATTAAAAATGATATAACTTAAAATAAAAAATTCAAAATTTAATAAAAAATTAATATTTAAAATCTACTAATCAAGATAAATTAAATAAGATCCATCATGACTATAGAATTATGTAAAAAAAATAAAAATTATTAAGTAAGATTTAACACTAATAATATAAACAAAAGTAAACTCTCACACACTAATAAATATTTTTATATTAAAAATGCCATAACTTAAAATAAAAATAATTCAGAATTTAATATTTAAACTCTACTAATCAAGAAATTTAATATTTAAATATAATAATCAAGATCAATTAAATAAAATTCATCTTAAATAAAAAAAAAAATATTTAATATTTAAAATATACTAATCAAGAAATTTCATAAAAAATAATATTTAAATCTAATCAATCAAGATAAATTAAACAAGATCCATCATGACTACAAAATTATGAATTTAATATTTAAATTTACTAATCATGATTAATTAAACATGATTCATCATGACTATAGAATTATCTAAAAAAAACATAAGAAAAATTATTGAGTAACATTTAACACCAATAATATACACGCAATAAACTCTCACATATCAATCATTTTTTCTACATTAAAATGTCATAACTTAAAATAAAAAATTCAAAATTTAATATTTAAAATCTACTAATCAAGATCAATTAAACGAGATCTATCATGACTATAGAATTATGTAAAAAAAAATAATAATAATTATTGAATAACATTTAAGGACGTATTTTATATGTTTATACATTGTTGATCGTCTTAGTAAATCGTTTTTAGGAGTATTTACAATATATCAGTCAAATTTTGAACTATTTTCAAATCATAGCAACAGAGGTGATTGAATTATTTTCACGTATGGCCTTGAGTTTAATTTGTTAAAAACTTATTTTGTCGAGATCAAAATAAGATCAAAAAATATGATTAAAAGATTCTTTAAAAATTAAAAACAACTTGCTCCAATCCAGTCTACTTTTAGTTGTTCTAACATGAAGATATATTGAACCTAAGTTTGTCGATTTAGATTCATCACACGTTACTCTTTTTTATCTTATTATTAATTCTTAGTTAATTTATCGTGCCAGATGGCACGGGTATACCCTAGTTATTCATATGGTAAAACATATACATGTCAGGCATTTTCCAATCTTGGTACATGCTTTTGTGCTAACTTACCATGTTTCATCATCCTCTTTGGTTGTTTATGCCTTGAGTTATTCATATTGGAATCAGTCAATGTTTCTTTTTGTCTCCATGTATGATTTCTTTTTGCACCATTCCAATGAATTCATATAAATGGATAAACATACACTACTCTCACACACTTTTTTTTTACAATTGGGCATCTCAACAGGCATTTTGAAATTAGGCTTGTCAACAGGCATTTTTTTGCAATTGGGCCTGTCCTCAAGCATTTTTGCAATTGGACCTGTCCTCAATCTTTTTTACAATTGTACTTGTCTTCAGGAATTTTTCCCATTTTTTTGTTTTACGGGTGTTTCTATTATTTGGCATTCTAAGGTTGTATCATTTTGATTATTCAAATTCTCATGTGTGTTTCTGTTATTTTGCATTCTAATTTTGTATCAACAAAACAACATTTTGTTGTTTTTGTTTGAATGCCTGTTGTTTGTTCCTCAAAATGCGTGACGTCTTCATGCTTTTAATTTTGAATTATTGCTGTATTAAGTTGTTATTGTTCGAAAATTTTCAAATGTAGGTTGACTTGTCTAATGTGATAATGGCATTGTGTGATTACAGATAATCTGTATTTTTGAATTGTGATTGATAGTGTTCGAATTTAATTTAACTAGAGGGCATAATTAGTATTCGACCTTTAATTTTATTAGATTTATCTTGATGTTTAATTTGAAAATGTTTTGTCCTAAATACAAAATATCGTCCTTGGATAAATCATTTGGCCTTAAAACAATTGTCAAAAATATATATTATTGAGTAGATAGAGAAAGAGATTATTGTCCTTATAACTAAATGCCCTAAATCAATGATCTCACTTGCAGTCTATCAAATATTTGCTTTTGCAAAACTAAAATCTTCAAAAAAAAAAATGGAAGAAGAAAAGGAGGGTGAGAATGATTTAAGGGGAATTTTTAAAATTAATTTGTCGTTACTTAATTCCACGCTTAAATGTAATAAAACCCTACTTTTATGTAAAATAATTAAATTAGTATAGCAAATAAGTAAGAGTCAATTCAAATTCAAGTTAATACCTTAAAAGTTGAAAAGTTTGTTAAAATCCAATAAAATTAAAACCGTTTTTAAATTTTGATTTTTAACTTATGTAAACTAACTAATTAAATTAAATCAAGCAAATTTAGACATGCCCCTCTTTAAAAGTTTGGTATTAACTGTTTTTAACTAAAATTAAAAGTTTGGTATTAACTGTTTTTTGAAGACATGCCCCTCTTTAAAAGAGGGTTAACAAAGACATGCACCTCTTTTTCCCGCATTGGAATGTGCCTTTATACCCATTTGCCTCATTAGAGAAAGGAAAATTTAGAAAGAATGAAACACAATGTAATTTATATATAACCATTGTGCCCCTATAGCCAGGAAATAAGTTTTCTCTTATTAACTCGTCATTAAATTAATATATAAAACTACTTATTAGGGAGTAAGAGGGGGTATTGAATCAGGTATATATATATATATGCATGTCATTAGTAAAGGACAGCAATAATTATACATATTAAAATATTCTATAACATTTTAATATTAGCTCAATCCTACAAGACTGAGGTAATGTGTACATACTTAATGTGCACATTACCTTGGTACTACATGGCCGAGCCAATATGTTTTTTTTATTCCCAACAATAACTCGATTCTATTACACTAAAGTAATTTATACATACTTGATGCAATAGGACTGAGTAAATAAGATAAGCGTCTTATTAAATAAAGTGGTGTCTAATTAGCACCATATTTAATAAATTTTAATTAATTATTCTATAGACATAGACCCACGTAGTACTATTTATAGAGTTCACATTTATTGTTATAGACCCTCTCAATTCCACTCGGGAAAAAAGAAAAATGAAAACCCTTAAAGTTTGGGATATTTGCAATTTTGATCCCGATGTTTGAAACTTTGCAAGTGTGTGCCTCTAAATTTTTTTTTTAGTGCAAATTTGATCATCCGTCTAACTCCATCCATTAAATTTGACAGAAAGCTAATGTGGCCATTCAACTCAGCAACAATAGATGACATGCCTGCCAAACTTTATGATTTTTTGGATTTTTTTCCCAAGTATAATAATAAAACGATTATTTTTTCTACCCAAAATACCCCTAAAACTCATATCTAAATAAGTTCATGAAAATTATAAAATAACTAAATAAATACTAACCACTGAAATATAAATACACAAATAAATATTTTAACAGAAAACAAAAAAATAATAAGTAGGCAATGAAAACACATCAAAAAGAAAAAGAAAAAAAAAGTACCTAAAATTTATAATGCTTCCCAAAACTAACTTTAAAAAACCTACTAATTTACTAAATAACTAAATAAAAAAATGAAGAAGAAAAATAAGAGAAACACAACCACTTGATGGTTAATCATAAATATCATTTCAAGAATGAATTAATAAAAGCACATTATTATTGAATAAAATAAATTACAAACAATAAAATAGATGAGTAATATCAAAAATTAATTTTTGAATTAGTCATTCAGAAATGAAAATTAAAATGCAAAAAAGAAATCTAGAAAATCCACTACTATATACAATCAATAGTTAAATCTCATTATAATACCACACCCTAGCTATAATCAACAAGAACATGAAAAATAATTAATAAATAAATAAAAGTTTAAAATGGCTAACAAATCTCGTGAAAACTATATAGAATATGAAACGACGTAACTTTGAAAATCCATGCATTACATCAACATTTTCACATTAACCGTACGTGGAGTTCGGCCATCAAACCCCGTTGAATACATGCAACCCCAAATACATATAATACTTCATTGTCTATTACCTTCTTCAAGAAATGAAGCAGTAGAAATTTTGTGCACTTTTTTTTTTTTTTTGCTATTTCATGTGTTTTCAATGCCTATTTATTTTTTTTCTATTAATATATTTATTTGTGCATTTATTTCAATGGTTAGTCTTTATTTAACTATTTTATAAGTTTCCTGGACTTATTTAGATATATGTTTTAGGGGTATTTTGGGTAGAAAAAAAATAGTCTTTTTTATTATTATACTTAGAGAGAGAAAAAAAAAACATAAAAGTTTGAAGTTTGGCAGCCACGTCATCTATTGTTGATGAGTTGGATTGCCACTTAAGTTTTCCGTCAAATTTAATAGACAGAGTTAGGCAAGTGGTCAAATTTGCAGTGAAAAATTACTTTGAAGATACGCTTCATAGAATCATATATCGGGATGAAGATTGTAGATGCTCCCAAACTTTAGGACTTTTTGTATTTTTTTCCTATTCTACTCAGTAAATATATATATATATATATAAAGTATTCAAAAATATTTTCAATCAATTATCGTATAAATATATTATTTATCAGTTTCTCTCTCCAACTCTATTATAACTAATTAGAATAAATTTGTTTAGGCTATAACCTTTAGCATATTTTTGGGGCTCTTTACCATTTTTCTAGTCCATATATTCTTGCAGTGAAGTTGAATACTTGAATAATGTATTAAAACAATAATATTGTAATAATTTTATTTATATCATTTAATGGTAATTATACATGCATCAATTTGGATATTTATGTTAAAAGCTCCAATGAGCCAAGCTTCATTTAAAAACAGGGACCAATGTATTCTTTGTCACATAATTTAGATGCTGAATTTAATTATCTAAAATCTATTTAGTTATCTTTCAATTCATAAATGAGCGGTGGATGTGGCCCACTGGTAAGCCCCTCCCCCGAACTCCCGAGTAACCGGAGTTCGAGTCTCACCGGCTGCATTTCAGCAGCTCCCCTTTCCCCTTCCCCTTAGAAGTAGGAAATTTGATGTGTTCAAAAAAAAAAAAAAATCTTTCAATTCATAAATTGAATTATTTACAATTATTTAATTGGTGAATTATCTAATTTTAGTATTTAGTTGTAAAAATAAACTGTTATTCACAAACTTAAGTTAATTTCTAAAATATTAAATAGGGAATTTAAAGACAATGTTGAAATGACATAACTTACAATTATCATACAATTTAATGAAGAAAAAAAAAACCACAATTTTTTTTGTTAAAAAAAATACAATAAAATAGTTATAAATTAAACAATTTATGTAATCAAACAAACTCTTAAGTTAATTAATTCATATATTATTAATTCATTGTTTAAATTTATTAATCAATTAGGTTATATTAACCTTTAACTTAAAGATGCAATTGAGTATAAGGGCTCATTCTAATAATAACATAGTTATAAAGGGCACTTAAAAAGTAGCTGTGTAAATTAAGGACATTGTACAAAAAAGACATTAATACCCCTTCCTTATAACATCTCATAACTCATTATGGCACTAACAGCAACCAGAAGGTGTTAAATGCATATAGCACCTTCTGGACATCAACCAGAAGATGCTAAATGCACTTAGCACCACCTGAACAGTAACCAGAAGGTGCTAAATGCATTTAGAACCTTCTGGCTGCTTCTGGCTGCTGTTGTAGTGCTAAACCTTATGGCTGCTGCTTTTAGTTGCTGTTGTAGTGTTGGTTGCTGCTTCTGGTCGCTGTTGTAGTGCTAAACCTTCTGGCTGTTGCTGTTTCTAGTTACTGTTGTAGTGCTAAATGCATTTAGCACCTTTTTGTTGCTGTCGAGGTGGTGCTAAATGCATTTAGTACCACTTGGACAACAACCAGAAGGTGCTAAAATGATTTTAACACCATTACAAAACATAAAATAACAAAATTGATGAGATCAACATCCACTCTATTTATATATATGGATCGACGTAGGGTTCGTAAAAAAAAAGTTACGATCAGAATTTTTTTTTCAAAATCCCATTGGGATGTCGAACTTGGTAGATTTCGATAGCAAAACGAACTCTGATCGTTTTGATTTTTACGTGAATATAGTTACTTTGTCTTCCGAACAACATATCTAAAAATCTGTTAAATCTAACGGTTCAATCAAAAGTTATATCTGTTTTATGATTGCCCCTGCATAAAAAAGAAGAAGATAAGAACGGCGCTCCTCTCACCGATACGATCGGAGAATCAAGTGGTGGAGGAAGTGAGATCGTTAGTGAGACATAGAGGAGTATCTTAATGGTTGAATGGAATCTAGAGAGAGAGATGAGGTTTTGGAAGTTTAGGTGGGAGAGGAGGGACTAAGAGATGTTTATATTAGGGGTATTTTTGTCCATCAACATTTATCATTTTCTTAAAAATAAATTAATATTATGAAAAATGTCCTTATTGTAAAACCAAATTATGAAATTAGTACTACTTCTCTTTATTAAACATGAGTTCGTCCTTAGTGTTATAAAATATTACAGAGCGGGGCCTTATAACCCATTATCTCTAACTTAAAAGGAATGAATTTTAGTTGGGTAATTTAGACTTAGGTACTCCCATAATGGGAGAAATTAGACTTAGGTCTTCTTTTGTTTTAAAATTAGACTTTGGTGCAAATTTCGTCAATCTCCGTCTAAAATTAACGGACACGTGATTTGCACGTGCCTTTAACCCACCAAATTCACCTCTAGTTGTAAAAATGATAGGATATACCAAAAATGCCCTCATGCTCTTAACCCATCTTTTTCTCTGATGTGTATTAATCTGTTCATTTCTAAAACTTCCATGGAAGACAAATCTTCTAGCAAACAAGAAGAATGAGAAGGACTGGATGGAGAAGAAAAATCCCATTAAACACACACACATACACAACTCTATCACTCTCTCTTAAAAACACAAAATTTCTACTACCAAAACAAAAACTCTTCACTTAACTCCTCCATCCCCCTTCTATTTCTATGACTCTGTTTTTTCTATAAAACTCAGTTAATATGGCCAATTCCCCCAATTTATCACACTACCTCACATTTAGAACCAACATGGCCAACCTCTACTTCCTCGCAATCACCACCGCCTTCTGCTCTGCTTTTTACCTCATCGGAATCTGGCACCACGGCGGCTCCATAGCCAGAATCTCCCTCACCTCTGCCGTCTCCTACAACTTAACCCCAAAAAACTACACGACCCAATTCCCCAAACCACCTCCCTCTCAAAACCTCCACCTCTAATATCCACTCTCAATACCATCTCCACCTCCGATCTCCACCTTCCATCCATCATCAACACTACATCCACCTCCGATCTCCACCCTTCATCCATCATCAACACTGTGCCTCGACTTCCGCTTCCGTTTCTAATCCGGTTGAGCCTTTCGAGTTTGAGGGGTGGGAGAGGGAGGGGGACGGAATTCTCTTCTTTCTCTGTTTTTTTCTTTCTTCTTTCTTCTTTTTATTTTTATTTTTTTAAAGGATTTGATATTTTTAAACTATGGTTAAGTTAAATTAAATTGCACATGGTTAAATTCTGTTTAAATTTTAACTGAGGTGGATGGAATTGCACCAAAGTCTAATTTTGGAACAAAAGAGTACCCATGTCTAATTTCGCCTATTATGGAAGTACCTAAGTCTAAATTGCCCATTTTAGTTTAACTAGTATTATTAATACCGTCAAAGACAATGTCATAAAATCCCTTTAAATAAACAGTTCTTAAAAAAAGAATAATCTTTATTTATATAACTCAATAATTTTTTTAATAAAAGTTTCCGTATGAACTTTTTATCTTAGTTCAAAATCAAAACCCTCGACTTGGAAAATGTGTGAACTGGTTATTTGGTATGTATAGGCCTAAGAAGGATATGTCCACCTTAGAGTACGACGCCGTTTTTTGGTAAAATTTTTTTTCGTACAAAGGAAACCAACAAAAAGAGACTACTGTGGGCTACCCCAGCCTACCACCCAACCAAAAAAATTCTTACACCTATAGGTAGAGATGACAATGGATTAGGTTTAGGGGGTACGTCTAAATCTAAAAGTTAATATTTTTCCATTCCGAACCTGATCCGGGACATGTTTTGTATTGAAAAACCTAAACTTGGTCCTCGCTTGTTAATATACTTAGACTTAAACCCGCCCTAACCTATATTGGCCGGCTCAACCTTAGCCTATCAATGGATTGGATTTGTACTTAAATCTAATCTGTTTAGATAGATATGGATTGAGATTTATAATTTGTGTATCCAAATTCAAACTGAACCAAGTAGGTCTTTGGTTAATAAATAGGATATGGATGGGGTTGACTCGAATCATTTGTAATCCAATATGATTCAAGACACACAATTATACTTAAATTTATCATTATTTGTATTTATCACCTTATTATTAATACACTTTTTAAAAGAATTAAATAAGTTTCTTTTTACAAGAAACAAAGAAATTTGATAGTTGTTATGCTTAACTTTTATGTTAGTTCCATTATTTTTTATATATTTACAAACTAATTATTATATAATTAAAATTTTAAATAGAATGGCAACTTTTTACAAACTAATTTGGATATGGATTAATGTTTTGGTAATTCGTTAAATAATTTGATCCGAATCTTATCCAAAAACTTTTCAAATATGGATTAAAATTCACTATAATCCAATCCATTCCATTGATAAGTCTACCTGACCCTATGTAATTATAGTGTATTATAAGGGTAATAAAGGTAATAAAGAACTATATTCGAGGTGGGACGAGTCAACTAGGTTTATTTTACCTAAAATCGAGCCCGGACAGCTTGAAAAAAACCTGACTCGAACCCAACCAATTTCGAGTTGGTGTGGGTTAAAAAGCCACCGGGTAGAGCCGTTTTGCTATCCCTAGCTATAGGATGTTGTTCCACAATGTTAAAAGCTTCTTGCTTTCCATTAAGAGTGGCTCAGTAACAACACATTGGGTTCAACTTTAAGTTTGACTGGGAATTCCTCAGGTCGAGTCTCAGATATCCAATGACAAAGACAAAAATAAAATCAATGCACATATTTCCTTCCCTACAAAGTATAATGGATGGCACAACCCATCAAGTCCATGAATTTCCTGCATTCCTCAATAACATTTCCTAAAGAGTAGCAGTTAGTGTCTTTATTTTTAAAGAGACTTTGTGATGTTATAGTCCATCTCAATAACTATATTTAATTCGTCCATCCTTTTCTTTTTTAGAATAATCAACCCTACGTGAATACTTTAAACTTTAGCATAAGTGATGGTGCATAAAAGAATAAATCTAAAGAGAGATGGGAGAAAAACGTATCTAATTATATTGATTGAATGAATAAAAATACATAAATGGGGGGTGTTCTATTTATAGAGCTTTACATGACAAAGAAAATGAAAGAAACTAATCCAACTAGGAAAAAGAAATTAATTTAACAAGGAAAAAGAAACAAAGAAATAAGAAATAAATAAAAATAAGAAAAGAGAAATATTATTTAATAGTCAAATAAGCCCGCCCATGGTACCCAACATAAATAAGTATATTAAAAATAAAAATGTTAGAATTACTTAATTTTTATATAAACCTTTTACAAATTGACGTGTCAACACTCAAATGAATTGGCAGTGTCACAAATTTATTATGTTGTTTTCTTATCGACATCACGATTGCTCATTAAAAAGTTTATCCAAAATATAGTAAAATTAGCAATAATTTTTATATATATATGAAAAATCTATAATATGTACTAAGTTTAAGAACCATTCCGAACAGATTGATCCTTTTGTTGAGGTAAACGAATGATTTTTTTAATGAAATATGGAGTTTAACTAAAAAATTTATATATATATATATATATATGTCTAGAAATGCGTATATATATATATATCAATAAGGGGAAGTGACCAAGAACAATATGAAAATGTAAGAGTGCACGGATAAATACACAAATGACTGAATGATTAACTTTAAAATAAAATACATAATGAAATTAAGTTTTGACTTACAATGAAATTGTTGGTTGAAATCTGAATTGGATGCTCGAAGCATGATAAATTACAAAATTAAAATTTTTAAATTTTACTGAAATTTGAATAGAAAAAAGAAAGCTCTAGAGTAAAGAAATTATTGTCTGAGTGGGTGTGAGACCTACCTAAATCCTTATGCCTTTTTCTTATTTTATAATTAAAATTGGAGATGGATTGTAGAATCACGCAGGGTTTCACTGTGTAACTTTTGACTACTTGTGAAAAGTAAAAGTTCTTTTATTGTAGATGAATAGTGATTTGTCGAAATAATGAACGTACTTTTTACTATTTGAATAATGTTGTTGGTGGATAATATTCATTTATTACTATTTGTGACAATATTCATAAATAGTAATTTTTTCTTTTATTATTTAAAATTGTCATTTTGTGCTTTTGGCAAAGCACTTGTGACTCTGCTAGTTATCTTCTACAAGCGTAATTTATAGTGTTAACTTTTCTTAGATAAATTATTACCCAACCAATGACTGAAAACACCTCAATTAGGTAAATGGGTCTTAATCATTATTTTAATAACTGAAGAGAATTAAATAAATCTTATTTATCAATTAATTCAGTTATTCTTTCTTGTAATGCTATTGGAAGCATTTGTAACTCGAAACTCGAATATTTCTCGATATTTTTATTTCAAGGGATTATGTTGAACTTGGGCTTGACTTGGATTTATTGACTTGGTTTTATAAATCTTAACTTTATTTTTTGTCTCTAGATAAGGGATAGTTAATGGAGTGATCATGGAAGAGTGGGTAGGGAATAAAGAAACATGAAATTCCTTTTGGACCCGCCCAATAATTCTTTCAATCTTAAAGTTATCCCACCATTTGATGAAATATTGACGGGTAATTATATCAACCTGGTTGTAGTGGGTTACAACAGCTTGGGAACAACTTGTTGAAGATGACTAGATAGTTGTTGCCAGAACTGCAAGAGTATAGAGATACACACAATCTAGGTCTAAATTTGGTCATACCAAAGTGGTTAACTTGATCGTGGAGTGACTCATATAGTAAAGACATGACTGGACCAGGTTGTTCCCACCATTGAAAGAACTAATAGGGGAATTTACTTTTGAATTTATGGCCAAACTGTAAGAACCATGAATGTCTGAAGGTTTGGTTTTAGTAGAGAAAGATATTCATCCACACTTCCATGTAATCATGATAACTAAAGTGGTTGTCATGCTCTAGAATGAACTGGAGTTCCGAAGGATGTCATCCTCATTGAGACATGGCGATGATTTTCTTTATATATAAAGAATGGTAGATGACTTTAGTTTCATCTGTTCGATCATAAATTAATTTAAGTATTTTCCCCAAAACTTAGTACCGATTGACTACATCCACTAGTAGTGCTAGGAATGGGATTATTCCTCTTCTTCCATTACCTCGGCCGGTGCCAGTGCTGGCGCCTCTTAGTTTTACTTGGAGTATTTACTTGGATTTATTCTGTAAAATTCTCTTTGTTAAAATATCGGGAATTGAATTTTCACTTCCTTTTATATATTCAATTTCAAAATAAAAAATACTTAAAAGAGATTGCCATCTTGCAAAAATTTTCTTAGATGCAATATTTTCAACATATTTTTATAAAGTTTATTTTGCTGATTGACAATTAATTTTTACTAAAAATTTCTTGTTTATTAAATCACTTTCGAATATATTAATACATAAAACCATAGAAAAAAAAATTCTTTTTTAATAGTACTATAATTAACTTATGTATTATCCCATACGCTAGAATAAAATTGGACTATTTGTTCAAGAGAAGTAAAATTGACTTTTTGTTTGAGAAATTCCTCCGAAACCTATAATAGAGGCATCTGTTTTAACAATCTTAAAAGTAGAGGGATTAGATATGCCAAGACAAGGTAATGTCTTAACATGTTTTTTAATATCTTGAACCATGGAATTATGAACTGATGTCTAAGGGGAAGAGTTATTTTGCAAACCTTCAAATAACAGTTTGCATTATTTTCACAAGACTTTGTATAAATCCCTGATATAATTAAGGGACCCTAAGAATCTCTTAAATTTGGATCTTATCGTGGATCTCATTAGTGAATTTATTGTAAAGTGAATTGCTTTATCGATAGGTTGAATTTGACCATACTGAATCTTGTGACCTAAAAACCTAACTTTGGTTTAAAATATGTGACATTTAGTAGGGGATAATACCAATCCATTAACCTTGTTGGCTTTAAAGAACGAGTTTAAGTGTTTTCAATGTTCTTTTATTGATTTAGAAAAGATGGGCATATCATCTATGTAAAATATGGAAAAGTGACTAAAAGGGTTCAAAATATCATTCATAATATTCTGGAATTTACTGAGAGCATTCTTAAGACTGAATGATATCACCTTTCGTTCGTAGTGACCAAAAGGACTGGTAATGGTTGTCTTATGCCTATATTCTTTATGAGTTTGGATTTGCCAAAATCAAATCTTTAAATAAAATTTACTAAAAATGATTGCCTGATCTAATCTGTTGATTAAATCTTTTTTTGTTAGGTAATGGATATCTTATCCATTCGAATACTTTATTTAAAGGCTTGTAATTAATTACCAATCTTGGTGATCCTCTTTCAATTTCAGCATTTTTATAAACATTCCCGCACTATTCCTTCCCGCTAAAAAGAGCGATTGAGAATCTCGAGAACCTTTCTGAACTTTTGTCTTCGCAGGGCCGTCTTGAGTACAAGGGATACCTTGCCTTCTAACTCCATCATTAACTAGTAGGGGCTGGACATGATCAAAGGAATTTACTTTTTGTAATTATCTTTTTATTTATTAAAATATTAATTTTTTGTTTGCAATATTCCATTTTGTTCATGAGTCATTTGGATAAGTTTTGCCTTAGTAATAATTAAATGTTCTTTAAATTCTTTAGCATAAAGTAACCTAACAATATGCCTTTTTCTATGCTAAAAGGTATAGGGCATGTCTGAAAAACTTCCTTAATTAAGATGTTTGTGAAATTTTTAATTTTACTTTGTAGATTCATATTAAAAAATTTATTGAAATATAAATACAAGAATGAAAGCTCTAAAGTAGAGAAATTCTTGTCTAGGTGGATCATGAATGTCAGACCTGCCTGAATCTTTATGCTTTATTCTTCTTTTATAATTGAAATTGGATATAGGCTGTCGAATCACATGGGCCTTCACTATGTAACTTTTTACCAATTGTGAATGGTAAAAGTTCTTTTACTGTAGATAAATAGTGATTTGTCGGAATAGAAATAGTATTTTTTACTGTTTAAGTAGTGCTGTCAATGGATACTATTTCATGAACTTTTACTATTCGCGGTACTATTCATGAATAATAATTTTTTTCTTTTATTGTTTAAAATTATTTTGTGATTTCAGCGGAGCACGTGCCAATGCTGTTTTCTTAGGTTCTCCATATACCTACTAATAACGTTCATGGTTTAAGTAATATCTAGTCGAGTACATAACATGGCATACATCAAACTCCCAACTGCGCTTTTATAAGAAACTTGAGTCATGTACTTCACATCTACCTCGGATTTAAGAGCCATCATTGCCGAGAGTTTAAAATGCGGTGCTAACAGGACACTCACTAGCTTTGATTCTTTATCCCGAATCGAGCAACCACCTTCTTAAGATATTACCTTTATGTAAAACACAATCATCCCTTCTTCCTATCTTACACGATTTCCATCCTCAAAATCATTCACGCTCCACCTAAATCTTTCATCTCAAACTCCTTAATTAACTAAGCTTTTAATACATCGATCTCCGAAAACCAATGAGCATATCATCAATGTATAGGAGTAAATATACGAAATTACCATATTCGAGCTTTTTGAAATAAACACAATGATCTAATATGCTCCGTGTAAACTTCTTCGTGATCATGAATGTGTCAAACCTCTTATACCATCATTGTAGAGATTGTTTCAATCCGTACATCGACTTTCGAAATTTGCACAAATTATTTTCTTTGCCAACAACTTTGAATCCCTCCAGTTAAGATATATAGATCTCTTCTTTTAGATTCCCACACAAGAACGTAATTTTGACATCAATTAGTTCAAATAAGAAATCAAATTGCCCTATCATAACCAAAAATGCCTGGAACGATGTATGTTTCACAACCGAAAATAACACTTTATTATAATTCTCCATTTTCTTTTGCTCAAAACCCTTGGCTACGGACCTTACCTTAAAACGAACACCGGACCAAAAAGCCCTACTTTCCTTAATAAAAATTCACTTGCACCGGATAGATTTCTTCCCGTTCAGCAAATCGCATAATTTTTAACTTCTGATTTTCAAGAGAGACTCTATCTCATATTCCATGGCTGTTTTTCACTTCGCATTCTCGCTAGAATCCATAACTTTTTTATAGGACGTCTGCTTATCCTCGTAACTACTAATGCGTACGCTATCATGTCTTCATACGCATATTGAACAGAAGCATGTCGAGCCCTAGGCTCCTTTCCATTATCTAAAGACAATATTGTTTGTTGTTAACCCGATTCAACAGTCAAAATCTCTGACCCTTCATCAAGAGTCATTTTGTCATCGTTGGAATCCTTTACCAAATTCATAACTTGAGTATTAATCGGAGTAGTCACATTCGTTTTCACCACTTTCTCGCTCGCCTTGTTTTCATTTTCAACGGGACCGCAAAAATACTGTTTGTAGAAAAGGGCACATTGAACATAGACGCTTAATCAAATGTCACATCCCTACTAATCATGACATTCTTGCTTTGAAAATACCATAGGCTGTAACCTTTAACCCTAACACAAGAGTATAAGAATATTGCTTTACGAGCCTTAAGGTCAATTTTCTCATCACAAGCATGAATATAAGCTGGGCAGCCAAAAGCGTAGATGTTGTGGTAAGTAGCATAAGTTCTGCTCCATATCTTCATAGGTGTTTTGTGTTCCACTCCCAAGCATGACAAATGATTAACTAAAAGTGTATTGTATAATAGGGTCTCGACCCAAATCTGCTTATCTAATTTGGTGTTAAAAAGCATACACTGCACATTTTCAAAGAGTGTACGATTCAACGTCTCTACTATCCCGTTGATGCATCCCCTTGACTGTGATATGGCAAATGATACCTTCATGTTGGAAAAAATCCTTGAAAGAATCACAAGTTACTCACTGCCATTATCTGGCCTGAGCACTACAACAGTCATACCAATATGGTTCTCAATTATTGCCTTAGACTTTAAAAACACATCAAAGATCTGATCCTTATACTTCATAGGATAGACCTAAGTCCTATTCAAGTAATTATCAACAAATGTCACAAAAAATGATTTTCACCCAATGATTGAGACTTTGTCAGCCCCAGACGTCCATGTGCACATAATTAAACGCTTATTTTGTGCAATGTATCAATGTCCCAAACTTTACCATAATCTATTTCCATGCACACAATGCTTCCAAAACCTTAATTTTTAGTTTTTCACACCCTTAAATAGCCTTTACTTACTCAACATCGTGATAGCATTCTCCTTAGCAGGACTCAACCACATATGCCATAACTGATGGAGACATAAATATAGGATCGTTTAATATTGCGCATAGATTGAACAAAATGCTTTTGTTAAAACCCTATAAGAATAAAGAGATTTCACCTTTGTGGATCATATAGAGGATCCATATGAGGAAACTAGGGTTTAAAAGTATCAGATTGCGATTTGGTCAGATTTTTCAATTCTCGTTGGGCTACATAAATTGATCATTTTTGATATCGAAACAACTTCTGATTGTCCTGATTTTTTGCGTAACATAAATAACTTTGCGTTCCGGATGACATATCCAAAAATTAGCCCGATCCAACGGGCGATAAAACGTTACGATTGATTTACGACGTAGTACCAAAAACATAAAGATCTTCTATCGTATTTCTTCCGCCATCAAATCTTCCACCGAGTGTAGGCTATGGTATCACCAAGATCTCCTCCTCTCTCAATGGAAAAAATCTTAATTTGTGAGAATTATTATTACTTGGAGAAGAGATAAGGCCGGCGTATATATAAGGCTACGATAGGGACCCTTAAGGAGAAATAAGTGTTTGGGCTTCCTATAGAAAGTTGGAATCTTAATTCCACTATGAATTAGTCCCTTCCATAAATTATAATTCGCACCACTAAAGAATTATAATTGCACTTCCGTCCTTATCTCAAAATTGTATTTCGAGCTCTTTATTATTAAATACTTATTATTCTCCCCACATTAAGATTACAAATAACCGTCATTTAAATTAAATTACTGACAATTATATTTAAATAACTTCTTAATCCTTGAACCTACCATTTAACTTATTTGACATATCGGATTAACATAATCCACCTGCAGGGTTTGACATGATCAAAACTTATAAACTTCTCAATGGGCTATCATCAATCTCTATACCGGGATGTGGATTTCGTCAATAATTAATATTCATTATACATATATTGTCGTCATCCAATTCACGTTGATCCATAAATGAATATCACTCTTAATGTTTCAAAACAAGAAACACTACATATATATATGTCTATTAATTATTTCAAGATTAAGAGTATAAGTAATCATAATAACAATGAAATTATAAATTGTTTTATATAGTCAGTATAAAAATAATTAACCCAAACTGGTCATATTCAGTATACACAAAGTGTACTAGCACAACGAGTTAAAACTATACCATTTCTTATAGTCAAGATAAACTACTAAAACTTGTGTTACAATCCTACCGATGGTGTTCAATTTCATCTAAGACTATGAACCATTAAACTTATATTCCACAAGAACCGATGATATGAATTTCTGTGTGTAAGCTATACTCTACACACCAAATCATTTATTATATGGAATAAAAGACACACATGCACAATATTTAAATAAATAATATAATGCAACCATTGCCCACAAAGATTCTCATTAAAATAACAAAAACGAGTTTATAACCTCGTGTAAGTTTCTCCAATCGTAATCGAAGTGAACCCAATCAATGTGCATCTCTAAAAAAATAGAGATTACCCTAATTATTTTCTTGTATCACGATCTAGCCCTGGAGAGAATTTTCAAGTTTCTACCTTCGAGTATTACACGATACTAATTGGAATCAAGTGCCCGTAAAGGAATCAAATTATTTTTCAAATTAGGAATATACCGGACGACATCAAAAGTACATAATACCCCCGTCATGCATCTTTAATGAATCGTACCAATCCCTATCATTTTACGCACATGTTCGTTGCCTATCAAAAATTTGCCCCCGTTAACTCGGTAAAGATATGGAATAATTCCCGATTTGGGCACATAAACACCTATGTAATGTTTGATGGGTGTTTTGAGTTGAGCTTTTAAAATCTAGTGTTTAGTAGAATTTGGAAGTATGTTGAAAAGTGAATTTAGTTTTTTTTTTCAACCAATTAAAAAAAATCAAAAAAAATTTCAAAAAATAGTCACAATGGATCTTATTTTATAGATCTCCACGAGCAGGTTTCAAATATATATTTTTTATCTAATTTCGATTTTTGGATTTAAAGTTATAGTGTTTTAAAAGTTTTTTAGAGAGAGAAAGTAAAGTAAATAAAATTTTGGAAAGTGAAAAATAAAGTTGATTTTAAGTTGAGTTTTTTAAAATTTGGAACTAAAAACAACAACCAAACAAGCCCCTATTATCTAAGATCCACTCGCTCGATGAGCTAACCCGCAGAGTACAACCAACATACTCTCAAAATCCTCTCGTTTTGGTGCTGTTACCGAGATCATGTTCTCCACCGTACCTTTATTTTTTCCACCGCCATTGGTTATATTTGGACACTCTCGATGCACGTATCCAATTTTTTTACACTTGTGAAAAATTATTTTACTCTTCTTAGTCAATCCCTTATATTTTAACCGCGGTCTGCTTTCCTTACTTTTTTTCATCGTTTTTTCCCTTAGTGAATAGCGCACTTGAGTTGGATTATCCCATCTTATTCAAGGGCCTTTCATTAGCCAAGACGGCCAATTATTCCAAATCGAAGATCACATTTTCCATTTCATGTATAAACATGGTTGTTAGATGATCATAGGATTATGGGAACGAAGAGAAGTAATATCGGCTTGTACTCATAATTAATCCCAACGTCCAAGCCCTGCAAATCTAAGATTATTTTGCTGAACCGTAGAGATGATCGTTCAGAGATATTACCATAAAAAAATCATACCTGAATAGCTTTTTCTTCAAGTACAGACAATTCTTGATGTTATTCGTCATATACTGAATCTCGAGCTTCTTCTAAATTATTAAGGCAGATGTTTCACGCATAACATAGTACATCACATTCAGAGCAAGGTGTAAATGATTGTACTACATGCCTACCTATCGTACTCCCTCTAATCAGTGTTCGACCATTCATCGGGATTAGCTTTATTCCCCAACAACACTTTGTCTAAACCTTGTTAGATAAGAATGTCGAACATCTGGCACTGCCCATGGCAAAATCCATCTTATTCCCATCAAATCTCTCTATATCGAATTTAATTACAGTCGTCACCTTATGAGCAGATACCCTTTTCAAATGTGAATTATCCACTACCTCTAAAATATTAGTAGTAAACATATATAACTATCACACAATTATTCCAAAGAATGAATCTCGCTCTAATACCAAATTATTTTGCTAAGATCAACTAGACAATTATGTATCCAATATTTAATATGCAGTGCTATTTACACCCCCTAAATGTATCACAAACACCACCTCCAAAATTTAACTAAAAACACATTTTATCATCCCCTTATTTATCACAAATACCTCATTCCATTGCTTAATGTTAGGCTAGTACTTAGCATCACACTTTTCATATTTAAGCCGAGTTTATGTAAATGCATTCACTTGTGATTAAGCGGACCTTATTTGGAAAACACTCAAGCATTCTATTGACTGATGTTAGGCGAGTTCTTACCAACAAACTCTCTCCATATCGACCGAGTGTATATGATCGAACTCACCTCTCATTAGACTGATCTTAGAGGGTGTTTCTGATAATAAATTTACCATGGGGAGTGTTTGTGATAACTAGATGTTTGTGACAAATATGGTGGGTGTAAATAACATCGCCCTAATTAAATAAACAAGCACGACTAATATTTAAGTAATATAAAAAAAGAGATTAAGGAAGAAAACAACCAACAAATCATGTAAGTAATTAGGTGATATGGGCAAAATCGCCACTAATTCACTGGGTGATAACTATTATTGAAGAAGATTAATTCCGAGTACAACCGCAAAGCAAATCCTAACTGAAAATTAGAGCTCTCAAATATAATATATAATCTTGTTAGAAAATAATAAAATACAATTCCAATAAAAACGTAAGATAAGGGTTATATTTATAAAGAATAAATTCAACGAGTCTATAGTTGCACAAATATTGGTATTTTACTCTTTTTTTCCTTAGCAAGTACATGCTTCTGAATATCTTAGGGACCTAAGTGGAAAGTCTACATTTTAAGGACCTATTTGCAATTCTAATATTTTCCTACGTTGGATTTTAAGAATCCTCTATTCGTTGGACTATAAGAATCTTGTGTAATGGTTGCAATTACATTATCTCTTACAATATATTTGCATTCAAAGTTAAATCTCTAGTTCATGAGGAGGAAAATGGCAGGTAATGTAAGACTTGGAAAGTAAACAGAGAGGGTTGAAGCAAGTGCCTATTGTAACATTTTAATTTGTAACATATATGATAATGATATGTCACAAATACTGTGCTATATGTGCATACATAATTGATCTAGTACGGACCGGTATCTAGCTCAAATTTTCATCACTAAAATACAAGGAAATTTTTTAAAGTGATGACTTCCGTTACAGATCTCCTCCTATATATTTTTATAATATCAAAGGGATTAATTATACCCAATTTTGAGATAAATACATGGTCTATTGTGATTCTTTGTTGTAATTTTTATACCCTTGTGGCTTTGTTAATTATTTTCTAAGCAGATAAACATAATTTTTTGCAGGTTCTGCTTCTACAACGAAGAAAAATGTTGCTGCGATGAAATAATTATTTGAGAGGGTGGGCAATTTCATGCAAAAATGCGTATTCTCTGTGTTATCTATTGGGCCGATCCTCAATCATATTACTTTCATAATGGACGAAAACCGCAGATTTGCCAAGAACCGAAATATGGCTGAAGTAGCAGGCCACCATTTCGGGTTCCTTAATGTCCATGCTAACATATTGCCACGAGCTAGGTGTAAGATGTGTAACGGTGTATACCTTCAGCATCAATAATTTCAAACGAAGTCCCAGAGAAGTTCAGTCCCTAATGGACTTGATACACATAAAACCCTTTAGTCTAATGGAGGAAGAAAGCATTGTGTGTCAAATATTTATTATATATTTATTGTTGTAGCCCACATGACATTTTTATTACCATTGTACTTATAATAATGTAAGTCTCTTAAAGGGCTAGACAATAATTCTTTATTAGTTTAGAAGTTTTGAGCGGTTATTGGAGGTAATGAGTAGTTATTATAGAAGTTTCTTTGATGGGGTAAGAAACCAACTTAACTATTTTTAGATTGGGTCCTCTCCCTAACCCATATATGTCTTTTTTATTCCCATCATATGAGAGATCTAAGTATAAGATATTCATAAATGAACACATAATGTTTTTGATATCTTAAGTGAAGGGTTTAAGGAAGAGAAATACCAATTTTTCAATTAAAGGCTCAAGGATTACAAACACAAACTCTAATGGATTAAGGTACGCTTCCGCTTTTATGTTTATGGGCTTGAGTAAGATTATACAATGATTCGATAATGATCTTTTAGGAATTGTTGAATTCCATAATTTCTAGCATTGTGAACAGGTATAAAATGAAGGTTCGCTTCGTAGGGAACTTAAAGCTTTTGAATGATCAAGTTGTTGAAAAAAATGGTTTTAAAGTCATTTTTTTAGCCATTTTGAGGGTAATTTTAAATGTGGTTTCACACTCAATTATGAAAGAAAATTATAAATTCGTGTTCTCCTTCTTGAGTACATCGTGATCGTATATTTGTTTGCTCAAAATGGATATGAGGTGAATGAGAAATTGTCACCCAAAGTGAGCTACTTGAGATGAAAAATAAAATGGGAAATATTAGTCCCACATTGGATCTTTGGGAAAAAATTTGTGAGTTTAGAAAGGATAACATTTCACTAGCTCGTAAGCTTCTAAGAAAAATAAGGCTCCTCTCGCGCATCCAGGCGCAGAGGTGCAAATCACAGACCGAATTTGGCTTGACACAGGCTTGGCTTGTGTGCGCCGAAAATGGCCTGCCGCGCGGGCTCATGTTTTGCACTTAGAAAGAGTTTTTCAATTCATTTATTTTTCTTAATGTCACTCATTTTAAATTTTGAATTGCCCTTAATTAAGAGATTTCAAAATTTAAATTTGATTAAAAACGTTTGAATTAATTCTTATTAATTGTTAAAACGGTTTTGTTTAATTGTTGCAATTAACACTAAAAAACTGTTTTTGATTAATGGAAAATTAATTCTAAAGCTCCTCCCCTTGTATAAATTGGAGGCCTCGGAGACTTCATTCCATACAACAAAACACACACACTTCTACACGAAATCCTCTCTTCTCTGTAATAGTTTAGTGGTGATCAAGTTCAAACACAAACAAAGTTGATTTCGTGAGTAACACCAAAAGTGCTAAGGTATACACTTTTTTTACCGTTTCATCCTGGGAGAGAAATACCGTAACTAATCTCAAAGCACCACGGGAGGCGGCGTAATTGTTTTAAGGAGATCATGTGAAACACGAGATTCGGTTTTAAATTCTATTTAATTTATTAATTTCCGGTTTATGTTTAATCATCCACATTTTCGAGCGGCGGCGAGGCTTATGGAGGCAACTAGTAGTAATCCTGGTGTAGTGGTTAGTATTTGCGTTGCATATAGTTCTAGTGATGAGATGGTAAATTCTGTTCAAAAGTTGTGTAACGAGAAATGGGATGAAAGTAGAAGTGAAGAATTGAACGCGATATTTGAGGTTGGGGATTTTGAGACGCGTATGTATATGGCGTTTGCGCCTGAGCCGGAGATAATGATAAGGAGTTCAGGGGAGAATAGGCTCTGTAATTTTTTACTTTGGCAGAGTGGGTGTTCATACATGTATTCTACTTCTGCGCTTTGGCTTGAAATTGGGGTTCTGCATTTGGTTTGTGGAGTCTTGAATTTCCAGAGAGACTCTTGTTATTTGGACAAGAAAAGGAATTAATGAGCAACTTAATTAGTAAGTGAAATATTAGTCTTAATTACTTAGTCAGCTTAGTTGGGAATATCTTGAATAAAGGAGGACGGCTTCATGCTCATAGTTACTTATATATATATATATATATACTATATATAAAAGCGCAAATAAAATTTAAGAATGGAGATGTTACACATATATAAATGATCTAGTGAATTAATAGCGAACAAGCAGTAGATGTGAGATATATATTACTATATACTATATATAAAAGCACGAATAAAATATAAGAATGGAGATATTACACATATATAAATGATCTAGTGAATTAATAGCGAACAAGCAGTAGATGTGAGGTATATATTACTATATTAGTTCATTTCTTACCAATCGTGGGGGAATATAGGAGTGAAAAAGTTGTATTAGTTTGTTACATATACTTGATTATTAGTTTACACAACTTAATCGTCAAAGTTGTATTAGTTTAATTCTTCCCTATATTTGATTATTAGTATGTTTACGTAATTTAGTTTTCATCTATGACTAGTGTATTTCCTATACCAACAGTGTTTCTTTCAGATAAGAATTTAGAAGACTTAAACATGTATGAAAAGGCAAATCCCACATAAAAAAAATTAAATCCGACCAAAAGGTTTGTTCCCAAGAAAATAAATATTAAAGAAAAAAAGGGAAGGAAAAGATACTTGATGTGCCAAGTGCGTGGCTAAGTTTGGTAGCAAAACTAATATCAAATGAAAAAATAGGCCCCAATTTCTTTTATTTTTCACGAAATATCACCGCATTACATTAGAACAATTTTTTATTTCAGCATACATGAATTACGCAATTTAATAACAAACTGTTGATTCCAGAAATATTAATGTCGTACTAGTTAAGAACATTTTTCACGTCTCATTAGGTTTGTTCCGATTTATAATGGGTTGAATATGTGCCCGAATTGAGAAATATATATTCTAGAAGTTTTGGATTTAAATCTAGTGCAAGTTGTAAGAGCATTCACATCGGAAATAGTAAAAGTTAAAGCCAAACTTACTAATTCGTTACTAAGTTTCAAAGTTTTACACAGTAAAAATGACAAAAATACAGCCATACGGGCATCCTTGACCTGTATGAATTTTGTGCTTTAAAAAATAAAATTGAAAACACTCCATACGATCTTGAGACCCTCATATGGGTTTTTTTTTTTTAAATATATATATATATATATAAAGAAATGGCTATACCAGCCTAATTCACTCATATGGGTTTTTTTCAATTTTGATACGAATCTACTACACTCGTATGAATCATATGAGTGAATTAAACTTATAAGGCTAAAATTTATAGAAATAATAATTTTTAACATCTTTATACTATACAAATTACATTTTATTCATTTATATCTCTCCGCTATAAAGAGGGATACCCGGTAGAGATGCTCTAAAACAAACAAAAAACTTATAAATAATTATTCAAACCAGCTCGATTATTGTGGTAATCCGGTCCCAATGTTCACTCAACAAAAAAGTTCAAAATAGTACAGCCTATTAACATAAAACAAAATTATTGACATTTTCACTTATAAAAAAAAACATTAAGCACAATTTCAGATCTGAAGTAGACAGTGTTTATCCTTAGAAAAGAATCTCTCTCTCATCAATCACACATAGTCAATTTGACTTTCTTGCTCTTTTTATCTCTAAATCCCAAGTCTTATTCTGCTCTAAGCCCAACAATTTTTAATATTATCAAATTAGGTTAGCACAGAAATTTCCTTTTTAGTTGCCGTTAAAAACAAAGTCAAATTATTATGTAATAAAAGAATAGTTATCACTTGCCCAAAATACCTAACCCAAAGAAAATCATCCCCAATTTTATATTCCCCATGTCTAGAACTCATTTATTTATATGTTATAACACATAACAAATTCCAATTTGGAATTATAAATTGTTCTAATTCTGACTTATTGCAACTTGTAAATTAATATAATAAATAATTACATTCAGTAATTGTATATTGTGAAAAATGTGTATAATCATGATACCGTCATGCCAAACAAGATAGTCATTCTACTCTTATAAAACATATGATTTCTCATAACCGCATTTTTATAAATCACACAAATATAATAATATACGTCCCAAAACAAATTAAAAAAAAAGTTCAAAACATACATACGTGAATAGGTGTCTCCAAAGGATCTCAACAACGTATTTGTATTGAAATCTAAAAGAAAAAAAAAATGATGTGTTTTTATTTTATAGACCAAAATTTTGAGTTGAAGGGAGGACGCCGGTGATGGCCAGAGAGCCTGAATTTGTGCCCCAACACTACGACTTTTCCACTAAATTCACATTAGTAATGTAATTATAATCAAGAGAAATGAATTAAAATGTCTATATACTCTTCTTCTTTTTGGAATAAAAATGCGTATAGTCTAACATTTACTTTTAAAAAAAATAAATGTTACTCAATCAAACTTTTTGACTTAGTGATATAAAGTTATTATTAAAATAGTTTGTGGATCGACTGAGTTTACATTTTAAATGAATTTTTGATACTGGCAAAATAATATTTAGCCAATAACAACTACTCCTATAAACTATGAACAAAAATTAATCAAACTACACGAAAGCTAACTCAAATACCAGGCGAATAAAACCACAAAATAAAAAATGCTACCCGGTTCCTTTCTCTTTCTTTCTAAATTTAAATATTAGATTTTTTAATAAATGACAAATTTAATAAATAGCGCTATACATACAAACAATTAACTCGAGGTAAAAAAAAACAGCTCATTATAGTATTAATCATTCAGACCCGGAGAATATATGATCTTACAATTGTTCTAAAGTGTAAAAGCAGCTAAGAATTTCTCTCTTTCCTTCTTTTGTCATCATCGTCGCCATTATTATAACTTCTAAAAGCTTTCAAATCATTGAAATCCGTCACCTAAAGCCTAAAATAAGCCTAAAAACCACCTTCATGGGTTTGTTGCAACAAATGTTTTGGGGAAATATATATATATATATAAATTGAAAAGACTTAAAAATTTCTTATAAGGATCAAAATTTTAAATTTTAAAATTAATATTTAAAATTTTGAAGAGGTAAATAAATAAAAATAATATCTATGATTAGTAATACATCATTTCTCGTCAAATTTTATCACAAAATTTAACCAAAATTTAACCAAAAATTAATATAAATAATGTAATAATTTCTCAACTAAATTTTATCAAACACTCATTCATTTAGTATTTTAAAATTTTCAATCTGTACAAAATAATACTTAAATTTAATTATTTTGAGAAATGCTCTCCTGGAAAATAAAGACATGCATACTGAAACATATATGGCGAGAAAAGAGAAATGCCACGTGGAATGGGAAGAACAAGACACGTGTTTTAATGTAAGTGGTCTAGGAGGGCCAGCAAACTCGAGTGTTTTTGTTATGTGGGGGAGGGGGGGCAGTGGGGTAGGGGCATGTGGCAGGAAGGGGACAGTACATTAAAGTGAGGTAGTAGGGGCTGCCTGGTTGGCAGGTAGTCACATGGACAAACCCCATGTGTTGTCAAATGCCCTCGTCTCGCCTCCCCTCTCCTCCCCATACTTACTGACCCCTACTCTTCTTAATTTCACTCTATTCAATTGAATTCGAGATGAATTAAAATTTATTAAATTTGTTGTTGGCTTACACCATTCGGTTGATTGTACCATATGTTTGATAAACAAACAAATATATATATATATTATATATACACGTGATTCAAGTTCAAGAGGAAAGCAGTTTGATCTTAGTTTATGTTATAAAGTTCCAGTACTAACCTGTTAGCAATCAATTTGAATTTTAACAATGGCGCAAAGTATATTTTCTTTCGCCAAATTTACTTGGCTAATCTTGAATTGAATACTACTACGTACTTCTTAGTCTGTCCTCTGCATAAAATAAACTTAATACCCAGTTTTCTTTTTTTGTTTACCGATGGCCTTCCAAGGCTATGTGACGGCCAATTTGTTATATGTTCATACCAGCTAATATCAAAGTTTTTATCCATTTTATATATATATATATATACACAATACAAGATATACTAACATAATTTCCTAACTTCCACCCGTTAGATTAAAAAATCTGACGGAAAGTACTGTCTACTGCTACGCTTATCCCGCGGCTGGCTCGGCTCGGCTCAGTATATGCCTAAAAACTCTCTCTCTTCATAAATACTCTCTCTCTCTCTCTCTCTCTCTGTATATATATATCAAATCAAAACATATCAAACGGCGCCGTTTGCCTGGATATCCCCATCATCGTTTTCTGTCGCCGGATTCCCGGTGGCGTCAACGACCGTACAAGCGCAAAGTTCAAGCCCTTAAAAAACGGGTGGGTCTTCACTTCCGCCGCCCCGCGCTTTGAACCGACCCGACGCTCCGGGTCTTTAGCAAGCAACCCGGATATTAAGTCGCGCGCGTGCTTCTCGCACGCGCTGGCAGGAGCTTCGGTGGGAAAAGTAAGGGGTTCTTTCACGATGTTACGCAGCGTATCGCTGTTTTTCACTCCGGCGAAGGGGGTCCGTCCGTAGATCATCTCGTAGATGAAAATCCCCAGGGCCCACCAGTCCACAGCGTTGCCGTGGGACCTGCCTGAAGCCACCTCAGGTGCCACGTACTCGTGGGTCCCGACGAAGGAACATGACCTGGCGGTGACTGGCTCCGCCACAAACAGCCGGTTTGTTGAGGTTGTTTGGATTTTCTTTGACCGGTAGAGCCAGTTGGAAAGGCAGGAGAATAGGCATGGTGTACGGGAGTTTCGTTTTACTGGCGGTGTTGATGATGAAGGGTGTGGGGATAAGTCGGGGGATTCAACGGCTGGAATTGCATCTGAACAGAGGGAGAGGTCAAAATCTGTGAGCATGATGTGACCGTCCGATCTGACTAAAACGTTTTCTGGCTTTAAATCTCTGTAGACGATTCCTAACATGTGAAGGTACTCTAGAGCTACCAAAACCTCTGCAGCATAAAACCTGAAAAAAAAAATGGATTGAAAAAACATCTCAGTTTCCTTTCAAGCCGAACGGAACGGCAGTAAAATTTGTCTATAACTCCTCTGGCACTTCAAATAAGTCACGAAAACATTCCAAACATAACAAAAGCTCTTCGCTGAAAGTTTATTATTTTAAAGTATCAAAATATTTTTTTGTGAAAGCACTAATTTTTTCTGGTTAACCAAACATTATACAGCTAAAATAGAACTATTCTACTACATAATGACATTTGACAAGTGAAGCAAGAGCATCAGTTTCTTTAATATTCCATGCTTGAGCAAATGGATAAGTTTTTGTAAGTTGCTGCTCAAATGGAGAAATGATGTGATGGAAAAGATAAAATTCAACATGAAAAGTTACCGAAACATGGAAATGCTATTAACGGAAATACTTGTTGGTACATAGTTGCGGCTAAAGACAGATCGATTTTCCGAGAAAATACTCAGAAATCGGAAAATTTTGAAATTTCCTCACATATAGAAAATTTCTGACTGACGGAACATCTCTGGACAGTTTTTATTTAAAAAAAAAAAAAAATAAAAGTCTGCTTTTAAGCAGAAACAAATAAAACGACGAAGAATCAAACAAAAATGTAAGGAATTTTCCTTCTATCGATTATATTTAGACCTTCAAGAAGCTCAGCTTTTCAAATTTATATATAATATCTATATCTACATATATATATACAAAGAGAAAGTGTTTTTTATGAATGTACCTTGCAGAGCTAAGAGAGAAGCGCTTAAGAGGCTGTTTATGTCTGAGTGAGTGCAAATCGCCACCAGAACAGTACTCCATCACAAGGCAGGAGAAATGCGAAGCTTCAAATTCGGCATAAAGCGTAGGCAAAAAAGGATGATCAAGCTTCTTAAGAATCTTCTTCTCCGTTTCAGCTCTCTCAGTCTTATTCTTCAGAGCCAAAACCTCTCTATCCACAACCTTCATTGCGTAAAAACACGTCTCATCGCTTCGAAGACGGCACAGGTAAACTTTTCCGATGTCTCCGCTTCCAATCTGCCGGACGATTTGGAAGTCTCCGGCGGTTACTCCGGCTCCTGTCCGTCCAGATGTCGCCGATCTAATAGCTTGCCAGGACAAGTCCGATGACCGGTGCGGCTTCAAGGTGAGATTATCCGGGGAATTTGACCTCGCCGACCGTAGTTCGAGAGCTTCGAAAGACAATCGGCTAAAACTAGGGCAACTATCTCTACTCATT
Source organism: Lonicera japonica (assembly GCA_021464415.1). Lineage (NCBI taxonomy): Eukaryota > Viridiplantae > Streptophyta > Magnoliopsida > Dipsacales > Caprifoliaceae > Lonicera > Lonicera japonica. Next base: position 33,481,324 of record CM038464.1, read on the forward strand.
GAACTATGGCTTGAATTTAGGGCTTCGGAACTTGTTTCTTCGCTATCTGAGTCCCGTCGAAACTCTAACATCTTACGATTAATCCCAGGATATGAACTGTGCTCAATTTGATTGGTTGTAAGAATGAGTATGTATGCAAAAATCAACAGTCAACAAAGCTAAGTGGCTCGAATATAGTATATGAGGATGTTTGGAAGCAATGAATTTGAGCCCCTTTTTTTCAGATTTTTTCGGTCGGCGCCTGTTGCAGAATCAGATGCTAAGAAAATGCTAAGGGTTCTGGAAGATGAAGAGAGAGAAAAAGATATATTTGTAAGAATAATGAATAGAAGCAGCGCCCAAAGTCAAACGTTAAAAAGTTAATATGAAGAACTTCACCAGACCGCCATTAAAGAGGTTTCTGAAGCTTTTGACAGCAACAATAATAATTATGGTCTTGTTTCAGTAAGGTGATATAGAGAGAGACGAGAGGGCTGTAGTTATTATAAAGAGGCAGGGTTTGAAGTTTGAAACAAAAAAGGTAGTTAGGGTATATTTATGCTACGTCGTACGGTTGGTATATTGTTTAAGGGGATTCTATTTACACTATTAAAATTATTTAAAAAGACGCGGTTTTTTAAACTTACAGTCTGAGGTAAAAAAAAACTCATTACTAATTAAAAATAGTACATGTATATAATTTTTTTATTTTTTATATCCACACTTTCTTCTTCTTCTTTTTTTTCTGATAAAATTTAAAAAAGTGTATAGTGTATTATGTAAAAATTATAATAATTAATTTTTAAGTATTTGTACAAATATTTTAGTTAGTTTGGTGTAAATTGTTCAAATATTGATGGTGCAGTCGTTTTTTCTCATTCGATCACACAATGTCAAATTTGGTATAATAACTAGTATTGAATATAATATGATATTTTGGCATCAGCTTTTTTCTCATTCGATCACACAATGTCAAATTTGGTATAATAACTAGTATTGAATATAATATGATATTTTGGCATCAGCTAATCTTTGCCGAATTATGTATCCCATATTCGGCAACTTGTTACTGAATATTATATTAGATTCGACACCTTATTACCAATTTATCGTACGAGAAAAACAACTATACTTTTAATTTTTGAACTTACAATGAAATAACCAAAATATATGTACAAATGCTTTAATATTTGCTTATAAACAACTTTAAATCGTAATGTAATCCATTAAATGTGCGATTTGGGGATTTATTTTTTAATTTGTGAAATTTTAAGTATATGGTAGTTTTAAGTTTAAGAAGTGGTACAAGTAGAATTTCACGTTGTTTAATCTCTTTTATGCTATATTAATTTAGTGTATATGTAATTCATGTGTTATTTTTTTAGATATAAGTAATTTAAAGAAATAATAGTTTAAAACGCAATAAGTAACAAAGAAGTCAAGACTTGCAATATATATAAGCATAAAGTTAAAAAAAAATTACAAAACTATAGTATATCAGGGCGAGTATGAGGTAGAGAGTACCCAAATATCCGAAGCCGATTAATTTTAGAAATCCCTGACTTGAAGCGCATATGTCCCTGATTAGTTGGCTCTATATATACCCGCCCCATCGGGTCTAAAACTTGTGGGAGTTTTTGCCATCCCTATGTGTAGATGATCTTTATAATAAGCAACATGTCTTCACAAAAATTTTATCAAAAAAGTCAAATTGAAAAAGGGTGTAATGAAAATTTGATACAAATGTTCATTTTCGCCAATCAAAATTTTATTTGATTATCTAACCACTTATAAATATAATTAAATATTATGATAAAATTTTGCATAAATAATTCACTCATTAAATCGCATTAAGTTTCATAAAAAAAATTAGATTCATCTCACGAAATAAACCCCATTAAAAAATATTGAACCAAATGAATAATGAAAATGAACCAATTTCTTTTATACTGATATATTTATCTAATGTGAAAATCTGATTTTTTTTATTAAAATACTAAAGAGCGAAAAATAAGAGAGAATTTTAATGCTTATTAAAATAAACAACAACTATGATTTAACAATCACTCATTTTGGTTCTAAAAGATTTTCATAAAAGTGAATATCATCCATTTCACTTTCTTTACAAAATGTTTGGCTGATGTTTAGTTACTTAGAAATTAACAATAAAGTAATTTTATATGAATATAAAAATATAATATAAAATTTTAATATATTATTATGTCAATCAATTACAGGTTAAAATTGAATATAATATGATATAATTTTTTTAATCAATACATAATTGATAAATTTAATATGTTTAATATTTATGTTTACTTAGAATTATTATTAACAATAATTTCATGAAATGAATGCACTTTTCGCATTAGAGATTTGAGTTAAATTACCCAAATCTTTTTGCAGTAAATGATTTAATTTTTAAATAAAAAATAATATAAAAGTTAATTACGAGTTTGATTGACAAATTCAATCACTTGCATTATCCTAAATTTTCCTCAATTTTTTTGAAATAAAAATTTAATATATAGAGACATAAAATCAAATAATTAAATTTTGTCATCGATTTGATTGCTTATTATGTCGGTAAAAAAAAAAACTAATAAAGTCAACTGAAGGGGCATATTTTTATTTTATTTTTAATTTAGCTTTTTACAGCTTTTAAACGAGGTTACATAATAATTGATAGATAATTTGTAAATACTTTTCTACTGTGGGTGAGTAGACACGGGTGACTACAGTGTTGTCACGTGCGGTTCTTCGAATATAGTGCTTGAGCTGACGTAAGCTTCGTGGCACGTGCGTGAGTGGTTAAGTGCTTTGTTGACACGTGGAAAATAAGAAGAATGTTGCTTGTTTTCTACTCAAGTTTCTGAGAGGTTCAGTGCGCGTGGTGTATACTCGGAATTTGTACAAAAACCTTTTCGTCTAAAATGGCAGGAATGTCCCTCTTGGAAACCTTTTCTTTACGGCTTATTTCAATTTCGGCCCCTTTTTTATAATAAAGGTTGGTATTTATTTTCGTTTTCTCTTAGACTCCGTTTAATTATAAAATAAAAAAAAGGAGTAAATTTTAATAAAAAATAAAAAATAAGTTGAATGATAAAGATGATATCTTTTTAATTTTTAAGTTTTTCATAAAAAAATTTTTCTTCTTGTGGTGAATAAAAAATTTTCACAAAAAATATTAAATGATGGGTGATATATACTCTTAAAATGAGTAACATCTCATTTTATTTTTTATATTTTCACACAAACTAACTAAACTTATTTTCCTTTTTCATATTTGCATTCAAACATAGCCTTAGTCTTTGGCCTTAAAATTCATTGAATTGTTAAGTCAAAAAATCAAATCGTTAATTAATTCATATTTATAGTAAAATTATCAAAAATATTATTGGCATTGATTTTGTGTTGATTTAGTTACTTTAGTAAGTTTTGGCTTTTAAAAAAATCAGTTTTGTAAGATCAAAGTAAATATTAAAAAAACTAAAGGATAGAGAAAGTATTGAAAAAAATACTTTCCGACAATTTCTCTACCAATCTTTTATTATTTGTGACAAAACTACCAATATGTATAGCAAAATAGCTAAAGCAAGTCACATTTATAGCAAAAAACCAGTTTTCTTTTTATTATTGGGGGTAATTGCTTTGCAGTATAGATTTGTGTTAGGATTTGTGACTACTTAAAAAAAATCAATTTTTAATTTTATTTAAATATATTTGAAAATTTGAAGCCTTTTAATTTAATAAAAAATGAGACATTAAACTTTAAGAAAGTTGCACAGCTCAATGACTACAAAGCCAACTTGATGGATTTACTATAAAATAATTTAATGCATTGATTATGTATACAATTAAATAAAAAATTTAATTGACGATACAAATCGAAAAAAAAAAAGAAAGATTAAAATTTAAGGTAAGAAGGCACGATTATTATTTTCACATTTTAATTTAGAGCGCTAAATATTTTTAATTCTATCTCTCTTGTTCTTCTTTTTTTGTCTCTCTTTGAATACTTGCTCGGGGTCTAAAAAAAAATTTTTTTAAGCCACAACCCACTATAGAAACCAAATCCATACAAAATCAATGTCAGGGGCATTTTGGGTAGTTTTGCTACAAATGTGACTTGGTTAACAGTTTAATCATTTGACTTAATGGTTCCATCCACTTTGTGTTCGAGGGTCAATAAAAAACAGGTGCCAAAACTCAAATAATTCTTTTTTATTTTAATTTGTTTACTTGAAGGCGAAAAAGTAATTTACTTTGCTTTTTTTTTTCCGATAATATTATTATCAAATCAATTTTCACTAATGTCAAAGTAAATAAAGGATTACATAATTTTACGCCATATTTTAAGTATATTAACAATAGTGTTGCTATTTTTTTGTGCTGATCCAAACTAAAGTTACAAAAGAAGTAAAATAGTTGAGGTTTATTATTTTTAATATTATATTAAATAAATAAAAGATAGAAAAAAAAATTATAGTAAATTTAAAAAATTATAAACAATTTATATTACAATGAGATTTTAATGAACTAAAGTACTAAAACACAGTAAAAAAAAATTGAGCAAGTATAGGAGAGAGATTGAGCAAAAACAAGTGTTGGTGTGATATATATTGAAAATATTTAGGTTATGTTTAGTCTTTGAAAAGTAAACTTTAATATATATATATATATATATTAAAATTGTTTTTTTTTTTGTTAATTGCCTTATTTTTTACAAACATATATATTTTCGTCTCAGAATTAGAATAATAGTTGATGAATATTTATATAATTTTTCTACAATAACTCTCTCTTTCAATAGTTGTTAACTTGTTATATCTATATATCTTTGAATTTTGCTACAGTAACTAGATACCAGACAGTCTTTTCATGGCTCATTTTGGAGTGACAATCAAATTTTATAGTTCATCTATTAAACGCAACTCCTTAAAAATGCATTTGTCATTGTCCAAAGGAGGTACAATAACTCTCATGGCTTGTTCCTTCGGGGTTTGTCCCAGTTTCGCTATATGGTCAGCACATTTTTTCCCTCAGGAGTGGTTATGCCAACTTTTTTAGTAATGGTAGTTTTTCGCTCATTGTATTCTTAGTAAAAAAATAAAAATAAATTAGAGAATTGTATTTTAAATTTTCTTTTAAAAAATTATATCTTAGCATATACAATTAGGTGGTATCGTGTTACCTGATATCAAACCGAGTTGTATACGAATTCAAAATATATTACCTAATAATAGCTTATTGGGTCTTGTTTAAGTGAAAAAAAAAATACTCACATTTGTTAAAATCCGATATAAACTAACCTGTTGACAAGTCTATTTACAAATTTGTCCCACATATCATTTGATAAGAAACATATACTATCTGTGAAGTTTCTAGTCTCCTAAAAAATTGTAGAGGTATAAAATTTAGACTTGAATGAACTAGCAAATTTTAACTGTGGTATTATTACCATGTTAAGAATGTCAACATCCTATTTTTATTTCTCGATCTTAACATAGCTACTTTTCATACCATTCTTTTTCTCTTTTTCTTTTTTGAAGTTTCACCATGGCATTCAAATGCATGTGAATTAAATTACATGCAATTGTTCATGTAAATCTCTAGGGATAGACCATACGTATTAGCAAAATGATTAGAAATGACCTAAAATTCAAAAGAGAGGAGACATGGAAAGGAGTAATAATAGTCCTTTGCCATTGATTTAACTAAAATTGGGTCCCTTTGAATGCACATTTTTTTCCATCTTTATGGTCGACCCTTTGCATGAGATTCTGCAAAGGAATGATTTTAATTTTCCCACATAGGCAATGATGGTTTTATCTTTAACTTGGTCAGAACACAAAAACATTGATACCCAAACAGTGTTTAATTTTACTTTTTCTTTACTTTCATGGCCCCACATTGCAACACAAGGATGAAAATAGGAGGGTACAATAATTCGTTTCTTAAAAATAGGTTTAATCATTTAGTATGTCATTGGAATTGAATTTGTCTGAGCATATATGGGTATCCCTACAAAAAGTGTGGGTACTGGTAAATCATAGATAGATAATATTAAATTATAAGTTAATAAGTGGATTTTTATGGGGTTTGAATCACTATCAAGTGGACATGTGTGGGTAATGGTAAATTATAGATAGGTAATATTAAATTATAAGTTAACAAGTGAATTTTTATGGGATTTGGATCACTATCAAGTGGACATGATAAGACACGATTAATAACAAATCGTGTTCAGGTTTATTAGTCAAATCTGTTAAGACCTGTTAGACATGTTAAGATTCGCTAAGACCTGTTAACACCCATGAGACCCGCTATGACCCATTAATAACTCCTTTGAAGCATGTTTATAATATTTTTGGATTAATCGTGTCAAGTTATTGGGTTTACTTAACTTAACGAGTGAAACAGGGCATATTGTGTTACCCAATAAGATAACGAATTGTGTTCGTGTATGATTTTTTTCAGCCGTTATATTAAAAGGTCTGTGTGTGTTTAGTAATGTTTCACTCGGAAACCGATAAAACCCGACGCGAAACATATCCAGTCTCAACACAAAAGGGTAAAAATAAATAAATAAATAAAAAGAAGATAAAAATTACAATGATCAAATCTAAAATATGTAATAAAAAAAAGAAAGCGAACTGTTATTATATTTAAAGTTGAAAACAATTATTAATTGCGAAAGCAATTATTATATATATTAAATTATTGTACACGCACTCTGACATAGCTCTTAGGCCATCTTCAATGGTGTTTTCTATTTTTGCATTTCTATCCTATGTGTCAATGTTATTTTATAATATTTCTATATCTATTGGCATTATATTTGCATTGGTATAAAATGATAGAAAAGATGGTCTCCAATAATAATTCTATTGTTCCATTTCTTCCTTACTTGTCCCTTTATCTAAGAAGAGAGAGAGAGAGAGAGAGAGAGAGAGAGAGAGAGAGAGAATTAGTGGGTATTATTTAAGAAGAGAGATAATTAGTAGGTATTACAACAACCAATGAAAATTTGCCATGTTACATAGAAAATTTCTATTATCATTTCTACATGTAGAAATGGTGATAGAAATTCCCAATCCTACTAGACTTCCACCTAGGATAAAAATGGAGATATAAATGCCCATTGGAGAAGATTTTTTCTATTATTCATTTCTATCATAGAAATTTGCTTGTGTAGAAATGCCTATTGGAGATGGCCTTATATTTTGAGGATAAAGTGCCATACACTTCGAAGAAAAGATAGAATTTACGGAAAGTAATAAAAGCGTTCATCCAAGTTTTGAACTAATTTGAATTTAGTATAGATAACAACTACATAAGTGTTTCAAACTTCACATTGCAAGTCATTCAACTTTTTGAATTTTTAAATTGCTTAAGTAAATTGAAACAATTACATTTGGATCCGACTTCTTTGTTTAAAATCCGAATCGTTTAATTTAAAATTAATTTTTATATTTCACTTCTATTGTATGACTTTAGAAGAGTTAGATCCACTATATTTTGCCTTATTAACTTGAACTAAAAAATGCATATTGTTTCTATCAATGTTGCTTCAAATATGCTTGGGATTTCAATAGTATATATAAATAGCATCAGTATGGCTAATATGAAAAGGACGTTAATTTAATTAGATGGGTATGAGAAAAACCTATTCGGCCAAACAGAGAATTAAGCATGCATGACATGCTATTAGGATTGGAAGCAAAAGGCTGGAATAAGAGGGTCCACCGTCCACCCCATGTAAGGGGGGCAATGGGTCCCATTCAAAGAACAAGTATCCAAAAAGTTAAATTATATTTGGAATTGAACAAACCATATATAATAAAAATAAAAATAATATATTATTTCTTTAACTTTCATTCCTAAACCGATTCGAACTAGGGCATCTTCACCCAAATTAACAATTCATTATTTTTTTATATATATTAAATTAAGCGTTCAAATATAATTTAAAAACATAATATCGAATTTTTGGTACTGTGATGGCTGAAATAATATTTTATTATAAAAACATTACAACTATTAGTATTGGATTAAAAAATTATACAATATGCTTTTACATATAATAGACATGTTAATTGAGCAATAAAGTGACAATTTCTTTAAATAAGTGAATTACTTTAGTTGTGAAGTATCTATTTGGATCAGGGAAAAATCTCATGCAAGTTTGAGTATCGTTAAAAGAGTATTTGAGAGGAGTTTTGTTATTTGTAATTAAAGAGATAAATTTAAAAAAAATAAAAAAGGTGACCCTTTACTTCTTTTTATTTTTTGGTGGAAGGTGACCCTTTGCTTTAAAAATCCATCCTTTTGAGAGTAAAGTGGTTGATTTCAAAAGGGGACCCATGATGGGTTTTCATGGAAATAGGTGTCTTTGAAAAGGGCAACAAAAAGGGTACAATAAAGTGGGAATGAGAGCAACTCAAAATTTCTCCAAGAGGAGCCCATATTTAAGATGATATGTCCTATGTTTGTTCCTTTGTTTGTTTGTTTGTTTGTTTGCTTGCTTGCATGGAAAATATATGCCAAATTAAATTTTGAGCCCCAAAAGAATAAAAAACTTTTCACTATTAACTCACAAGAACAAAACACCAGAAAAACTCAAGTGATTGCATCACCCTTGTGGAGGACCTGGTTTGCATATCAAACTAGGGAATCTACTTTAATTCGGAGACAGTACAAAGTTGTGTTGTCAATTTTCATATAAATATATATATAAATCAATAAATAATTTTATGTCCTGTATAGAACACTATGTATAAATTTTACACTTGCATCGAGGCTCAAACTCAAATAATAAAATGATGTGACAATTTACACAGAGCGCCTTAATTTATTCAACCATCTTGATGTAATTATAGCCTTTATTCAAAAAAAAATAAAAAAAATTAACAATATAAGCACATCAATTTTTTAATTAGGGTATGGTACATTTGTTCAGATTAAAAATTAACTTTTACCATATTTATTTATAATTAGTAATGACACGTTTATTACCATATAATAAGACTTGTTTACATAGACAACATTTATTAAAGACTTTTTTCTTGTCACATATATTTTAAATTCATCTCGACAAATAGTTGGGCTATTCTACATGATCAATGTTAAACTTATTGCTAATACTTTAAAACAAGCATGATTAAATATTACTTAAAAGACCTATTGAACATATATTGTGTGTATATATAGTACGTATTCATAAAGATAAATAAGATAAACATGAAACACGCAAAAATATAAACTAAAATTTTCATTTTGTTGAACTTACTTGGTGTAGCAGTGACGAAATTACATTGTCTATGAATTTGAAGGGCAACATAATATCGAGCAAGGTCACCATGAAAAAGAAAGGGGATGGTGGAATGTAATAAGAATGAGAAGATGGATATAAAAGTTAGGCATTTTTTAAATGATCCGCATGCCCTTACTAAGGTGGTAAAATTCAAATTTTAACTTGATCGAGGGAATGTGCCCTAATTAAAAAATTGATGTGTCCATACCTTTAAAAAAAATAGATTTTTTTAACAACAATCCCATATGTGAAATGAATAATTGATAAAGAGATTTTTTAAAACAGCTAAATTTTGTGGGATATTTTAGAATAGACTTTATATATATATATATATATGTATGTATAGGGATAGACAAGAGGATCTAAAGATTCATATTTTAATTTCAGAACAGATTCAACTAGAGCCTAAAATACGTTAAGCCTAGGACGGTGAGGGTGATATATATCATTAAACAATGTCTAAGCGTGACCAATTAAGCACTAATAATGGCACATTTATATAACAGTATTTAGATCAACACTGGCTAATCTCACTGGGAAGATATCGTGGGATCTTCCTACTTTCTTTTCTAGATTTGGCACTTTGTCATGTCCCTTCATATATGTTCTTTCCAAAAATCATTTTAGGAGTAATCAACAATTATAGGTCTAAGATCCTAACCCTAATCCAACTTTGTGTTCTTTCAAAAAAGATCTCAACCCTAATCAACATATAATTATAGGCGTACGTAGAATCTTAACCCTAATTCAATATGATTCGCTTATTATTGAACGTGAAAGTAACTATGCAAGATTGTAGTCTAATACTTTAAAGTGAAATATATGTACTCCATCTCAAAGTAACTTAAAGGTTTTTTTTTTTTTTTTGTACCTCTCGCAAAAGATTTTTTGAAGTGCTAAACTAATATTTAGATTAATTAGTAGAATAGCCAATGGATAATACATATTTAGTATTAGGATGACATCAATCCAGTTAGTGTACGTGAGTAGAAGTTAGGTCCGTACGTAAATAAAACTAAGGTATGGTGTTGTATGCTTATAAACGAAACTCTCTACAGCTAACAATTACATTAAAGGTGAAATACGGTAAACCCCCCTGTGGTTTCACATTGTGACGACTTACCCCCTGATAAAGAAAAGACTCCACTTTACCCCCTCCATCTTCCTTCTGGCAACACTTAACCCCAAAAACTGACAAAGCCGTCAAATTGTGTAACAAAGAACACATGTGATTTGAAAATGACTTTTGACTTCACCAAATTGCCCTTTTTTTTTTGAAAAATTAAGGGAGGTCTAAGTCTCTCCCTTAATCCTACAAATAAAGAAAAACCCTCCCCTCCCACCCCATGAGTCGAACCCTTCACCAAATTGCCCTTTAATCCATTGGGACTTGTTTTAGCACTTTTGCCCTCCTCTCTCACTCAAAATACGAAAATGGAATTAATAAATAATTGAAAATGAAACTTCTTCTCATCCAACAAACACAATCATCATCCTCAAAGTTTCAACTCAAGAACATAATTTTGTTTGCACTCATTATTTTCTCTCTTTAGAAATATACACACAAAAGCTCCTTTTTTTTTAGTCTTTTGCTTATCCTCTTTTGACTTGTAGACTAAACAAATGCCTTTTTGCATTTTCCGTTGACAAAGTTAGACATTATTTGGATTCGGATAGATGGAGGGGGTAAAGTGTAGTCTTTTCTTTATCAGGGGGTAAGTCGTTACAAGGTGAAACCACAGAGAGGTTTTCTGTATTTTCCCCTTACATTGATTTCCTCTAGGCTCCGTTTGTTTTTAATTCTTTCAAACAAAACTCAAAATATAATAAATCTAAATTGTATCCATATCTAGCTACACCACCGACTCTGAAGCACTACATAAACACAACAATTAAACTCATTTAATCAGTTAATTTACTTACACTTGCAAAAGCTTAATGTTTCTATTGCGGGCTTCCCACGTGAAAGTTATACACAAATTACATAAAAGTACTCGAAAGGGGAACAATCATAAAATCCCAATTACTATTTAAAGGTTAAACTATATACTACTACTCAAGAATAATAATAATAATAGTCACTTATATTTATACATAATATGAGAGAAATGGAGCAGAGAAAAACACCCCCACCAATATTCTCGCTGTTTTGATAGGCAGACAAACGGACAAATTATGTTGTCACATCGACAAATCCTATTCAATCTTTTAATATAAAATTTTAAAAAATAAAACTATTATCACTTTTGAATGACAGGCGAAAGTGCGGATAAAATGCATATGTTGATAAAATATATTTCTCCTTAAATATTAAAGTGAGACTTCGATCGGGTACATATAAATTTCTTATTTTTGCGATAATTATTATTTTTATTACAAACTACAATAAATTATATCAATAAATTAATTAATAAGATAACTATTATCATTAAATATATTAAATTATTAGTTTGAGAAAAAAATATTCAACTGAATAATAATAGAAAGGATCACTGTATTAAGAACAACCCAGAATAGAAAGAAAAAAAAATAGGTGTAGAATCCAAGGGTTGGAATCCAAGTTCTTGTGTATCGGTACTATAAAAATAATATGCCCTATGTTCCCAAAACTTATGTTCACATTACTTCTGTTTTGTGTTTGCTTGACATTTATAAGTTTTATAATATGTAGTGGGTGATCTAATTCTTCGATTTTGTCCCACCATATAATATTTTATTGCAATAAAAAATTGTATAGATATATTTTAATTTAATAATTGTGTGTGACTACGTGGAGGAGATCTGCATGTCTTTATTTTTCTATAATTTGGTCAATTATGAATTGGCAGTACAAGTCAATGGTGCATTTTGGTTTTTAACGGTAAATTAATTTAATTTTTTTAATCTAGTGAATTATATTATGTTAGTGTCCTAATTCTTAAATTTACTTAGGATGACGAGAACACGTATCACATTTTAATTTACTAACATAGTTTTACCACGAGAAAATGTCAAAACCTTTTATATTATTGTAGTCTAAAACCATAAGAAATGTCTTTTTTAACGGACAAATTGAAAATCATAAGTAATCTTGTTTATTACATTTGTCTTATTTTTTAATCGGGGTTTGAGTCTTTTAATATTGTCAATTAGTGAATTTGCCTGTACATAGAGACATTTATAATTAGATTTTTTTGAGATACTCATGTAGAGTAAACGCATAAAGTGAATCTCTTAACCACCAAGTGTGGCCCAGTGGTTGCAACACTAAGATCAGCAGTGGGTTCAACTGGGAGCTCTTTAGGTTGAATCTCACCAGTTGCAAAAATCTTTGGTGACCAGCGGCGTGCTCTACCAAGAGCGGAGATTAATCAAGATAAGCAAAAGATGGCCCAAACACTTTGTGGCTAGACCAAAAAAAAAAAGTGCATCTCAAGTTTAAAATTAGTTATTATTTTATAAAATGTTTTTAACGAAAGAATCCAGATTGATTTTTTTTTTTCCGATGACATACTCAATCTAACACATCTAGTTTATCCTTAAATTTAATTAGTAACTATGTTAAAATTTATTCACTCTTAAAAGTCTTGAAATTACCTACAAAATCTTAATTTAAGTTAAAAAGAATATTAGCTATACTATTGACCTCCTTTCTCAAGATTAAAGTACGTGGAATATAAAATATGTTTAAGAACACATATTGTTCTTGTTGAACCACGTTACACTTCAAGGTATATAGCCCAAAATTTGCCACGTAATTAATTAATTTAATTATGCACACCTACTAGGCCTTAAAAACCTAGTCCATGTCTCATGTATAACAAGGATTCTTCACTTTTGCTTTTATGAACTTTATTGGTAAGGTATGTAAAAAAAAATAATGGTAAGGAACTATTCAAAATTGATGAGACCTAAAGTTTGGCAAACGTACGACCTTATTATTATTAATTGGGCTAGGTCCACCAAAGTGCACATGCATCACAATTTTTTTTGTAATCCTAATTTTTTGTGGTTGAAATGGGTGTTTTAACCGCGCGATAAAAATTATTATGGCGAAATTAAGTCTTAAAACGTAAAAAGTGTTTAATATTTTAAGTGCTTTAATCGACATAGACTACACACATACATCAAGTCCAGAATTGATCCACGAAAACTTTATTTATATTCCTCTCCTCTTGTGGTAAGCAAAAATTCTTAATGATCTAAATAGATACAAATAATTTTAACAACAAATACAAGAGTAAAGAGGAACCTCAGCTCCTCCTCAAGTATGAAAGGTCATTAAACAAACATTCCTTTTGGGAGGTTTAAATTCATATATTCATTTTATTTTGGGAATGTCTCAAAAACATTAAATTCATAGAATTCTATTAGATATTTGTTTATAGTTTCTTCCTTAATGAATTCAGGATAAACTATACTTGTATAATATTACACTTAATAATTTTTTTTAGTACGAAGATACACTTCATAAGACATTATTCTTAATAAGAAATTGTATGAATTCAAATCCCACAATAAGTGCGAAATCAAATTAATAATATATACTTAGTGTGGATTTATTAAGTGTAATATTATACAAATTCAGGTTAAGACTTTGTTCTCAATAAGAAATTGAATGAATTTAAATATCACAATAAATAATATTTCTTGCAAGATAATTTCATGAACATTAAAGCAACAACTTGTCTATTTTATGATGTGAAAATGTCAAATCATTCGATTCTGCACTTCTGTCTAAACTAAAACATCATACAAGAAATTATTGATTTCTCTTTTTAAAAAATAACAAAAACTGAAACCAAAACAACCATTAAATTTGTCTCTTTCAAGGAACTATTTATCAACTAAATAGAAACTAAATACAAATGATGTGTAATTACTATACATCTTTTGCAGTACTGCTTAACATCAAGAATCAAGGGGAATGAGTTAGGGGTTGCAAACACGTCCTTGTATTTAAAATAAGTTTCCAAACAGACCTGGAAAGTAGAAACATTGAGAGTGGACTCTTATGAAAACTACAAGTGTTATTCATATTTTTATTATATTTTTTATCATTAACTCAGTTGAAAATTTTTATTTTTTTCAAAAAAGAAAAAAAAAAAGAAAACTTTGAAATGGGCCACTAATTAATAAGAAAACTAGAAAAGACAGAATGTACGGCCCATCAAAATGGGCTCTTGGCCCATGAAAACTTCAGCAGTTGCAGTTTTGTTAATGGAACCCGACCCGACGCAAATTGATCTGGACCGCCGGTACTTGTAGAGTAAATTTTAAGGTTTTGTTTGATAACAATATAAAAAATAAAAATAAAAATATTTAATTTATGTAAGATGATAAAAATTAAGTTGAGACATGTGATGAAATATTCTCTATCTCGTGATCATTTTTATGAGTAGATGTCCGCCATCATTTATTAATTTTTGTGCGGAAAATTTATTCCTCAAGCTCCAAATAATTTATTTTTTTCATGAAAAAAGTCAAAAAATAAGAATACATCTGTGCACAAAAATCAATTTTTTTTATGTCATTTTCAATATTATTATCAAACAGATCATAAAAGGAAACTCCCAATGGCCCCTAAACTAATTGTGCAGTCTCACTTTGGCCCTTAAATTTTAAAATGTTCTAAATATTTAAATTATTGAATGAGTCTCGCTCACTTTGGTCCTTCACTCTAATTTTCCATTAAGTTGGACGAAAAATTTCATATGCCATACACATGACTTATTTTAAGGATAGTTTTGTAATTAACCAACTTAAAAATAGAAGAAAAAAGGAAAATGAAAAAAAAAAAACCAATTGGACCCAACCATCTTCTTCAACCTATTCCCTTTTCTATCTTCATCTCTGTATATTCACATGTGTGTACATATATAGATATCAACACAAATTCATATGTATATATAATATAAATTTTGCTTCTAAAAAAAATTATATAAAATTAGACGTAAACGCGCGCGCACATATATATACAAATAGGTAGAGCTATTAAGGGACAAGTGGTGGCAAACACCCCCGTTAGTTTTGATTTTTTTTAATTATATATGGAGTATTTTTTGAAATATATATATATATATATAAAGACTTATATGCAAAAACATATACTTTAGGGTACCTAAATGAAAAAAAAAACTTTCAATAAACTAAACTCACACAACTCTTCTTTCTCACTTTAATTTCTACTTCTTTCATTGTCTCGAGTTCTCTCTCCTCTCAGCCATCTCTCTTTTTTTTTTACTTCTCCGCTCCATATGGCCATCACTCCACGCCGCCATCGCTCCACCTCCATTCTCCTGCTGTTTATTTCTCTACCACAAGCTCCTCTGCTCATAAGTAATATTTATAGATCTACTTTTCAAAATTAGGGATTATATTATTTCTTTTTTTGTTGCGTTAGATTAGTTGTATTTCTTTAATAATTGCATAATATTAACTGTATTTCTTGAATTATTGAATATTTTATGATTAAAGTCTAAACCCCTAATTGTTAAATATTAGTTAATTTAGGTCTAAACCCCTAATCGTTGAATATTAGTTATATTATTGATTAATTACATAATTTTAATTATATAAGAATATAATTATTTAATAATTTATTTTATTTTTATTGAAAACAATATTAATAAACAAATTTTTGATAAAGATGAAGAGGGTTAGTGAGCTACTTGTTCTCAACCCGAAATTCAATCCTCTTGAAATGTGATGCCTAGCAATGTACAAGCTAGATCTTTTCAACCCGAAATCAGATTATCGTAATTGTTCGCATTTGCTATTTCAGTTGTATGAATTATTATTATTAATATTATTATGTTTACATTAAAATTTTTAAAGATTTAAAATATTATTTAGCGTACTTTGAATTTCGCTCCATTTGATCCGAATCCTGACTCCGCCACTGTATATAAATCTATATATATTATATAAAATTATATGTAAACACACACATATATCTGTTTATTGTCAACCAATGCGACTATCGACTTCCGATGTAGGAAATCCGCTTCACGTGGCTTGAGAATTGCGCCGGCGGCTCTTGGGTTGTAGCATGAGGGTGTGCGGCGGCGGCTGCCATGGAAGGCTGGTGGAGCACCGTTAAGGTCAGGAGGAGGGTGGGAAGGTAGAGGGGGGCTGGGCGAGTGCCATGGGGTCAGACCCGACAGCAGCTAGAAGTGGTGGTGGAGAAGAGGCAGAGATAAAAGAACAATGGAACATGGTTGCAGTTCGAATGATAAGTGGTGTAAACCAAGACAATTGGTGGCAAAAGTGGTACCAAAAGAAAGAGGATGAGGAAACAGTTGAGAATCCATAGTCTAATCATCTAAAAAACAGTAAATCAATGAGCAATAACCTATCTGTATGCACGGTTTTAGAGAGAGAAAAAGAGCTCTCCAAGCAATTTCTATTTTCCACTTTTACAATTTGATGTTGAAATTGGAATTAAAAAAAAAACCCGTAACTTTTTGACCCACAATTCATGTAAAAAAGCTTTGAACCGATGTTTAAAAAAATTAAATTGGTTTTCTCTTGAAGCAATTTAGAAAAATGGTATTTTTACTTTTAAAATAAGTCATATGTCACACAAACGACTTGTTTGTTTCCATCCAATTTAACGGAGAAATTGGACAGAAATAACGAAGTGAGACCCATTCAATAGTTTAAGTGGTTAAATGAAGTGTTTTAAAATTTAAAGGCCAAATTCAAGTTAAATTTGACGAATAGTTTAGGAGCGAGTAGGATAGTTTATTTAAACTTTAAAAAATGGTGTCAAACGAGTACATGTTTTTTTTATACCAATATTGGATTAATGCTTATGCAGTAAGTATTTTGTCTATTTATTCATTATATATATATGTGTGTGTGTGTGCACGCGCGCGTGCACGGGCGCGGATGGAATAAATTAAATATAAAAGTGTGTAGATATCAATGATTTAAAACTCTCACTTATATTATTTGCAAATAGGCCTTGTCAAATAGCCTGTAGACCCGAAGCCCGCCACTAACTTTATACCATGCTTTTGATTATTATCTATTTGAAATATTTAAAATATTATTAATTAGATTATTTAAACAAAAGAAAATTGAACCATCAATCAACCTTTTAAAAGAATCCAATAATCTTTAATAAATTTATTATCAAATGGTCTACATTCTCTCTCTTTCTTTATGCCGTAGGCATAGGAATGGCAACAGGGCGGTTTTGCTTAAATTCGAAACTGAACCGTATTCTTTTGTCTCGAACCAAAATCGCACTGAAACCGTAACGTTTTTATTTTTTGAAACTGAAATCGATCCGAATTAATTTACGATTAACCGATCCGAACCGCCCCGAATATACGGATTACGGGTCGGGTTAGTCGGGTCGGCCCGCCCCACTCCACCCCAAATAACCATTATTTTAAGCTAAAAATAAATTGTAAACATTAAATCTAAACACACAATTAAAATTCAAACAAATTAAATATCCATTCTTCAAAAATAATATATATATCTTTATATAAAATAATATTTTTATATATTATTTATATATATATATATTCGGGGCGGTTTTTGGAAGAAAAAACCAAAATCGAACCCGCAGCGATTTTTTTTAAAAACCCGAAACCGAATCGGTCTAAAAAAAAACACCCCAAAACAGCTCCAAATGAACCGGATCGATTTGGTAACCCGACGGATTGGTTTTTTTGCCACCCTTACATAGGCGGGGTGAGTTCCCTTTCCACTTTCCATTGCAGTACGTGCGAATTATGGGTGATTTCATTTTTTCTTTAACAATAAAGAAAGTCCTTCTATTTGGAGAAGTAGCAAAAAAATATCATTTACAAAAAACCCGATAAGCCTAGCCTGGCCTAACCCGTAAATAGCCCATTTAAGTAGTTCATGGGAAGTTAATTTGTTATTAAACCCGGCTCATCCCAGTTCGTTAACCCGTCTAAGCGCGATGGGCCTGGGCCAAAAAATCTATTGATATTTAAGGTTGGGCTGGTTAAGGCCCATCACGGTCCATTTGATGAGCTCTACTTGCAGACTTGCTTGAAAACATACATTTTTTCCATCACCTGTAGTTTTAGCCATTGGCATTTCTCACCCTTGTCGTTGAACTGATCGGTAAGTGTGCTAAATCTTTTGCTCAGTAATTTGAACTGATGATTTGTGTTTAGGGTTTTCAAATTGATTGTATTGGTTTTTCTTGGTATACTAATTGATTGCTTGGTTACAGGTTATTATTGTTATTTATGATTTGAAACTCTAGCATTTTAGTTCATCCCTTCTTTTTCATTGCTAAAAAATAAGAAAAAGTAACTTGAGAATGATAAATGGAATCTTTTAGGGTCCATTTTGAAAACGAGATGAAACATGATGGCAACATTAATTGATTCACATGAAATAATGGAAAATATGTTGAAAGATGTGATGGGTTCTTTTCATTTAATGCTTATTTTTAAGATATATGTCATCCATCATCCTTTATTTTTTGTGGATTTTTTTTTTCATCACAGTGTAAATAATTTTTTTCCATTGTAAAAATAAAAAGAAATAGAACATCTCATCACATCCTTCAACTTATTTTTCAATTTCTTATAAAAATATATTATTTTTCCGACCATTTTCCAATTTGTTATTGTCTTATCGAACGGGGCCTTAATAGATGATTTTTGTTTTAATACATTTTTCTCAAAGTTTGTTATATTCAAAATGTCTAGAAACTCAAATAAGCATTCAAAGGTGGTGGATGTGCCTCTTAACACTTAATCTAAAAAAAGAAAATTAGATTTAACTCCTTTATTTTTTGAAAAACCAAAGATGCAGTAATACCTCATAATGCTGAAATTTCAGCGCTTGTAATTAGCATCAACACGAAAAACCATACCTTTTCATTTCTATTCAGTTAAGTTGTTCAGAATCTGTCTGAATTGATTAGAAGCATGAGTTGACATGAACGTTATGAATTAAATATAGGGTTTTCAAATCAATTGGATTGGGCTTTTGCATTTGGGTCATAACTGAATGATTGGTTGGTTAGAGCATCCAAAGTAGCCCAAAATATTAGGATAAATCTATCTGCAACACTGTGCTGTATATTACGCAAATGATGTAGTTAAATTTGGCTAAGTTCCTTATAATATAGATAATGCTGTCTGTTTGGGACGTAAATGCACCATTGGTCTTTTCCGTGTATGCCAAATGGACAAATGGCGTCTGCTTCAGCTCAGTTGGACAACTCTTATGTGTTTGAATTATATTTCTGATTTCACACACTAGCTTTCTGCTTCCTCCCCATACCATTCCTTCCATTTCCACTAATATCTTTATCTTTATTCCAACTAATTGTGAATTTGGCATGGTTCCATCTGAAAAGGACAAAGAAAAGCCAACTTCAATTTCACCTGTGAATGATGTGGGGTTTGAAGGTTTTCATTCAAAGGAAGAAAAGCAATGGTACATGAAGTATTTCAGGGAGGTGTTGACTGTTACACCTCTATACACCATGTACAGAAGAGAGGTGCCAGAGATCTCCAAATGATTAGAGCTCTCCGAGGCTGGGAGGCGGCGTTTAAAAACATGGAAATGTGCTATTTGAATATAGTGAGGGAATTTTGTGCTAGTCTCATTGAGGAAAAGTCCTATTGCTATCATGCGTATATTTAAGAAGTGCCCATCACTCTTTCTCACTGACTGACCGCATTCTTGGCATTGAGGAGGTTCTTGATTATCAATGGCCATTCAAATCTGATCCAGCCACTCCATCATTCAACTAAATTACATCTACTTTAACGGGCCAATCTTGCTCTTGGGATGGGAAGAATCTCTTTAGAAGAGATTTGAGTACAAAATATCATAATTTTCATTTAACCCTTTACAGATCCGTTTTCCAGACAACCAACGATGATTCACTTCATTTTTGGCAAGCTCGTATTGCTTATGCCATTGCTACTCGTATGAAGGTGGATTTGGCCTGTTATTTCATTGACAAAATCGTTCCCCCGACCAAATCAGCTTATATAGAAAGCTACATTACGTGGGGATGGTTGATTACTAAAATATGCATTGATGCTGGGTTAGAGCATCAACATGGTGATGAGATACACGAGCCATATAAACTGAATTCTTTCTTTGCGAGAGGATCAGTTCAACAGAAAAAGAGGGAGTATGTTGTTCCTTTAGAACGCGAGGAAGATGAGGTATTACTGAGAGCGCGGTGAAATAAGCTTGGCCATGAGCCTAGTTCTAAGGGAGATCTTGTTGCCATCAATAATACCCTGGCAGTTATCTCCGCTCAGCATACTAGGATTATTAGTATGATCAATACTATGGATAAGAGGCTTGATTTAGAGCAGAGGTGGCAGAATTAAAAACATCTAAACTAGATGGAGTTGGTTCTGTCCCCGAGGTGGAGAATCTTGAGCATGCGACTGATTGCGTTGATGCTGCTTTCACTTTGGCAAATTGTAGAATAAGGCTCGATGAGGTCTTCTGTTCTTTTTTTTAGATTAGCACTTTCTAGAGGTGCAAATCTTTCATGGAGGTATGGTTGTGAATTGTTTTGTCCATTTTTCTTTTTATTTAATTGGTGGTTTGTACAAAAATGGAGTATGTTTAGCATTGTTAGGATATTAGAATTTCAGTAAGCGATTTCGTCTCAAGTGCTGCTCCGGCTTCTTATTCTTGCTTTATAATTGCTATTATAACGTTTATCAATTTTTGAATGTATCTAAACCTTTCATAGGGGTTGGTGATGCATATTTTGGGATATTGTAACAGCTCTCAGTTATTGTCAATGGAATCACTTTTTGGATGTCTAAACTTTTCATGGGGCTGATTGTAGATTTTTTGATATTTTCTCCGTTTCAAATTGAAAGCCTCACTTGACTTTAGATGCTTTTGAAAGAAATACTAATTTTAACACAGAGCAATGAAAGAAAAAAGTGGGACTATTAATTAATTTGAGATGGAGATAATAACATAACTGCTATATTTGGTTGTGAATGGGAATTATAATTTCTTGTTACTTTGTTATTAGTGTA
Source organism: Lonicera japonica (assembly GCA_021464415.1). Lineage (NCBI taxonomy): Eukaryota > Viridiplantae > Streptophyta > Magnoliopsida > Dipsacales > Caprifoliaceae > Lonicera > Lonicera japonica. Next base: position 33,502,627 of record CM038464.1, read on the forward strand.
TAATGATTTACGTTTTTTTGTACCAAATTCAATGATAAAAAAACAAGTTGTATTATTCAATTTTGACGATTTCCTTTTCTTTTTTTTTCTTTTTTTTAAGAAATTGAATGTTGACCATTCATTTGGTAAAAATTAATGTTTTCTTAAAAAGTAATAAAAATGAGACTATTAATTTAAGGGTAGTCATGCAAATAAATAATCTCTTTGTCAAAGTATAAAAATTGTACTATATATTTATAAAATTGTATATTAATATGATAACAAGTATAATTGCTTTGACAATATTATCACCCTTAATTTTAGATAGAGTGAGTAATTAAGTTATATGTTTGATTACAGATTCTTTATAAAATTCAGGGTATGTTATACTCGTATAAATATTACACTTAAAATGAATTTTTATAGTAAGCGGATAATATTTTTAAAGAAGTTTTATAGTTGATTTTGTCTTAGTGGTTAAGACATTTTTTAAAAAGAAACCAAAGAGAAATTTCATTAATTTGAAATGTTGAGGACATCAAATTTAAGATAATCCTCCCGCGCGCCTAAGATGGTGGGTCCTCAAGGCAAACAAAGATTGATCTGGCGAAACAAGTATATATATGACTATATGAGCAACATGATTGCCTTCTCTTATAACAAACGTAAAGGAGCAAGCATACCATGATAAAGCTAGAAAATAAAATTCAGAAACGATCACTCCTCCATTGATCAAGTTCTTGGACTTGTTCCATAAATCCAAAATCGCGGAAAAGTAATCCCATTCAAGTGGACATTTCGGAAGCCTGCTTCCATTGCAGAACGCAAAGTTTCAATTCATGCTTTCTAATTCGGCCTTCTCCACAGAAAAACATCATTGCAACGCTTGTTCAGGCCCGCAAAGAATCCCCTCCGAGTCCTGGATTACTACCCCAACCCTAATTGCCGAACCCTTGACATCAACTACTGTCAAAGTTTACTTCGAATGAACCTTCTCACGGGGATTTCCGCTTTGAAATAAACCGTTCATTTGGGACATTTTGCTTCAACTGAACCAGATAATATTCATTCAGCATCTTCTGCACTACTATATCAATTATTTGGCTGGCATCCCATTGAACACCTTCAAATAAACAAGAATTTCTCCGGGACCATAATAACCAATGGATGCAAAATATTAAATTTCCTTCATTACATCCCTCCTCGCAGACACTCGCTATCCAATTCGCACAATACTTACTTGCCATTCCAAGATCTAATGTGGTTAAAGACAATGTTCTTCGTGAGAAATGTTACGAATTTAAAAATCACAATAAGCATTTCTTTCTGGAGTATTTTCAAGAACATTAAAAATAACTATTTCGTAATTCACATGAAGATGTTAAATCATTGGATCCCACTATATTATCAAAACTAAAACTCTGTATGTAAATTATCAAATTTTTCTCTTAAAGAAATAATAAAAATTCAAACCAACACAACCATTAAAAATTTCTCTTCTAAGAAACCAAGAATTAATAAATTAGAAACTAAATACAAATGATCTGTAATTACTAAATTTTGGAAATTGCAAAGGTTTCTAAACTTTGGAAATTATATTCATTTTTTAAACCCTGGATTAACTTTCATAATTTTAAACGAACTCAAAATTTAGAATTATACATCAAAGGAACAAAAAGAGGGTGAAAAAAGTAACCAAAAACCTTGTATAATGGTAGTATTAACTAGGTGTGTTCACAGTTCAGTTGACTGGACTGTTGACCGATATGATTGACTGGATTAGTTGTGTTGACCCTATTTTTTTTAGACCAAATTGGACCAACCAACTTACCAAGACTAAACCAATTTGAGCGGTCTAGTTTTAGTCAGTCCAATCAGTCAAAACTTTTACAATGGACTTATTTTTTTGAACTTGTTGAACAACTTAAACAAAACTCATTTTTCGCATCAAACCTATAACTTATTAGCCCAACACAATGTACAAATTCATACTGAACCCATAAAAAGCTACATCGTTGTTAAGTTACATTGCATACTAATAAAATCCATACTAATATACTTTTGAGTTATATCCATATACAAATTTGCAAACCATAAAAAAATCCATACTAATCCTGTTAGCCCAACACAAAAATGATTTACGAGCGGCTGTTTAATGATTGATAATTTATGAACTTAGAGCATCTCCAAATGAATTCTATAATCTTGGTTTATGTAAAATTTACACGTTTTGTAAAAACAAAAAAGTCTCTCGTAATCTTTTAAGAAACTTTGACACCTAGGATTTGTGTAAAAAGGTTGTGTAAAACACAAACCCAATTTACACAATCATTGTGACACCCTGCGAGTAAGGAGTACCCCCTTGGGAGGAAGAATTGTAGCTTAAAAGGGGGCCATCCCACATCGGAATATGGGAGATCCTTAGAGACCCATATAAGTAAAAATTGGTCGCTAATTAAATACGAGGCCTTTTTGGGGCTCATTGGCTTTGGATCCCATAAGAACTCCGAAGTTAAGCGACTAGTGGACAAGAGCAATCCCAGAATGAGTGACCCCCTGGGAAGCTGGTTGTCTATTTTTTCTCATCCCGTTCTTAAAAATAAATGGATTTGAACAACCTGTGCTGCTGGAGTACAAAACGAATTCTTTATTGTTTTTATGTAAATTCCACTTTGACACGTATAATTTACACAAAATTTATACAAGACAATTGGAGATGCTCTTAGGGCTAAATACTTAGGTATAAAAATAAATATGTATATATATTTTTAATTTTTTTAAATATAAATATATCCTGTTCGGTCTGGTTTTTTAGGGATAAAAATTCATAAGACTGAAGACTGGATCATTTCGGTCCACAAAAATTTAGACCAAACCGAACCACATCGCTATATATATATAAAAAAAACCCTATAATTTGGTTCAATTTCTACACACCCTATTACTAACTGGAGTGAGAGATCACGAGAAAAGGGTTAAGGATTCGAAGCACATTCTTGCATTTTTTTTTTAAAAAGGTTACCAAATATAGCTAAGAACAATTAGAGTGGACTCTTATCAATGTACAAGTATTATTTATTTATTTTGCATAATAGATAGATATACCAAAATCCAAATGATTGAGTTAAAAATTAGAGGTTTTCTTTTTTGAAAAAAAAATGTTGAAGTTAACCAATAAGAAAGATAGAGAAGGTATGGCCCGTATAAAATGGACTGTTTTGCATCATAATTTGAGTTTGCACTTCATATTTTAATTTCTTTAAATTTGTACTCCGCCTTTAGTAATTTCTGTTAATTGATGTCATAAAACTTTTTTCTTGACTAAAATGCCCATTTGGTTTTTCACCCCCTATATTTCAATAATAATACTATAAGGCTTTATTACATAAAATCATAAACATATTATGGCAAACACATTTTAGTAAAATATGTTATGTATTGTATGCATAAGTAATTATGTATAATTATAATATGTGCTATCATTCTCTGTACAATTATTGATTGTTAAAATTGTAAATTAGTTAATGTCATGATTATTTTAAGTTTTATACATGAAAAATTCAACTATTTTATTTTGTTTAACTTTTATAATAGCTTATTTGGATATATTGTGTTCATGTAATCTTGGTAGTTTTTGTAGGTAATTTAGTTCAACCCAGTCATGATCCTTTAACTTTTATTTTAATAAGAAATTAATAATTAAATTGTTGTATCAGTGTGTGCATCTTGAAAAGTTCATATATATTTTGTTTTATTTGATGCATAATACACATTCACATTTTCTTTAAAAAAGGGGGGTGTAAACACCAAGTAGTGATAATAAATAAATAATTTAAATATCAGGGTGCAATGACAAATTAGTTATAAGACCATTTTAGTAACATAACCTCTAAAAACTAAATCCAATAATAAAGGGGTGGAAATTTGAAAAATAAAATAAAATATAAAGTGCAAATTCAAATTAAAGCTAAAACAAGGGTTTAAAGTAAAAGTATTCCTTTAATTAATTGGAAACCGAACCGACCGAAATTAATCTCCCACTATCACTACCAGTCTACCACTGTAGCGTACGCTCTGATATCTATCTAAAACCCACATTTGTTATTAATTTTCAAACTTTGCCTAAAAAACACATTTTTTGCATCACCTAGGGTTTTCACTGTCGGTATTTTTCACCCTCGTCATTGAGCCGATTGGTAAGTTACCGAATCTTTCCCGTATTCATATTCCTATTTTTTAGTGTGGTTGAACTTCACGATGATTTAGGTCTAGTGTTTTCAAATAGATTGCATTGGTTTTTTTTTTGGCATAACTAATTGATTGGTTCGTTTTGATGTTTGTTTTGACTTCTTGTAATGTTGAACGAGAGTCTATTCAGAGCTAATTGGAATGGTGTTTATTTTTTTGACCTCTTAATGCTAAATTAAGTTAAAAGTAATTCAGCGTTAAAAGGCAAAGTCATGCGCTGAATGTTTAATTTTATCTTTCAAAGAAATTTTATTCCAATTGTACCAACTTCTTTTTTTATTCATTAGGTGTTGGTTGTTCTTATAAAATGCCATGTATTCTGCGTTAAGAGCCAAGTAAAATCAACTGACATATTTTAGCGGTTCCACTGTGCATTTAGTATTCAGTTTTACATTTAAAGGCTAAGAAAAGAAAACATACATATAGCTCTTTAGTTCATCACTTCTATTTCATTACTAATTTAACTTTTGTTCTTTTCTTACAAAAAAAAGGGGCAACTCGAAATGAATGCTAAACGGAAGCTCTTAATAGATGATCTTTTGAATACATTTTTGTCAAAGTTTAGTATCTTCTGAATGTCTACAAACTCAAATAAGCATTCAGTGGTGGTGTGTTTGCCTTTTAATATTTAATGCTTAATCTAAAAAATACTCAGCTCTTGGAAAAACCAAAGCTCCAAGAAAATCTCCGAATGCTAAAATTCGGCACCTGAAATTAGCATTAAGAGGTGAAATTAGCATTTTGGTTTGAGTTGCTGGATGTTAGATTGTTAAAAGAACATTACGAGTTAAATCTAGGGTTTTCTGATCACATAGATTGAGCCTCTTCATTTGGGCCGTAGCGAATTGATTGGTTGGTAGTGTTCAAAGTTGTCCAAAATGATAGGATAAATCTTTCTTATAACACAATTTTGTATATTAGACGAAGGATAAAGTTACGTTTAGCTAAGTTTTAATCATATGGATACTTGGTGCCTATTTGGACCTCAAATGGATACTTGTGTCTGTTTGGGGTCCAAACGAATAACAATTGTCCGTTCCGTGTAAATCACAGACACATGGTGTTCCTTTCAACTCAGTCAGTCAACTCTTGTCTGATTAAATTATATTTTCATAGTCAAACCATTTTTTTACATGAAGTAGTTGACCGTGTTACAATATTAACAATGTTCTAGATGCTCTTACAGATTAATGTCATATATGCTTTGACACACTTGCTTTCTGTGTCCTTTCCTTCGGTGCCACTGACAGCTTTATGTCTTGTAGCTTATTGTGAATTTGCCATGTTTACATCTGAAAATGACAAAGAAAAGCCGACTTCAGTTTCTCCTGTGGTTTATGTCGAATTTGAAGGTTTCCATTCAAAGGAATAAAATGAATGGTACGTGAAGTATTTTAGAACCAGAGAAGTGTTGACTGTTGAACCCCTATACAACATGTACGGTAAAGTGGCTCCACCTGGTCTCCAAGGCTGGGAGAAAGCATTGAAAAACACAGAAATGTGCAATTTGACTCTAGTGAGGGAGTTTTGTGCTAGTCTCATTAAGGTCAAGTCCTACTGCTATCATGCGTATGTTCGAGGTGTGCCCATCACTGGTAGCCCGCATTCTTGGCGTTGAAGAGGTTCTTGATTATGAATGCCCATTCAAATCCGATGCAACGAATATTCCATTATTTGACCGCATAACATCTACTTTGACGGGCCAATCTTGCTCTTAGGATGGGAAGAATCTCGTTAGTAGAGATTTGACTGTAAATTACCATAATTTACATAAAAACCTATGTAGATCTGTTTTCCCAACTACCAATATTGAGTCACTTAATCTTTGGCAAGCTCGTATTCTCTATGCTATTGGTACTTGTATGAATGGTGGATTTGGCCCGTTGTTTCATTGACTATATCATCCCCCCTGCCGAATCAGCTTCTATGAAAAACTTCATCAGGTGTGGATGGTTGATTACTAAGATATGCATTGATGCTGGGTTAGAGTTTCAAGATGGTGATGAAATACACGAGCCATTTAGCAGAGTGAGTGACTTCATTATGAGAGGATCAGTTTGCCAAAAGAAGAGGAAGTATGTTGTTGAGTCCATTAGAAGTCCTTTAGGACCTGAGGAGGGTAAGGTACTATCAAGAGCAAGGCAAAGTGAGCTCTGCCACGAGCCTAGTTCTAAAGGAGATCGTGTTGCCATAAATAAAATGCTGATTAGAATTATGAGTATGATCAATACTATGGATAAGAGGCTGGATTTAGTGCGAACAGAGGTGGCCGAACTAAAGAGATTGGTTAAACTAAACAGACTTGGTTTTTCTGTCCCCGAGGCAGACAATGTTGAGCATACAATTGCTAACATTGATGCTGCTGGCACTCTTGCAAGGTTGTCAAAAGAGGCCCGGTGAGGAGGGGATTCCCCGATTTGCTAGTAGTAGCGGTGGCTTATGTTATTTTTTTGAGATTTACACTTTGTCGATGTGTAAATCTTTTATGGGGGTATTTTGGGATAGGGTAATTTATAACATCTATCAAATTTTGTGAATGCGGATCAATTTTTAGATGTGTAAACCGCCCAAGGGGGTTCTGATGTATATTTTGGGATAGTGTGTATATATAGTGTAATATGAGTTAATGATAATGGGAATTACCTTTTAGATGTGTAAACCTTTTGATGGGGTTGATGTTGTACATTTTGTGACACTATCTATCAAATTGATAGTCTCACTTTTGACTTCAGTAATTTTTATGGAAATACTAGTTTCAACCTAATCATGGTCAAGATTTTTACTTATATTGTGAGATTTGATACATTGATTATGTCTTAAATTAGAAATGGGACTACTAACTTGAAACATTATGGAGAAAAAAAACGGTGGCACAATCAATTTGAGATGGAGAGAGGATAACAACTGCTCTCTTTGGGTGTGAATGAGAATGATAATATCTTTGTTACTTTCTTTGTATCATGTTGCGTCCAACAAGGATCTGTTTGTGTCTTGTCGTGTCCGAAAAAACAAACAATAAATAATTGTCAAAAGTTGTAACGATGATGTGGGGGCTATGGTCAAGCGAAAAAAGGGCAAGCGGGTGAAGTAAGGGCTTAGATTATGCCTACGTAATTTAAGAAAAAGCCACTGATATGTTCTTAACTCACAGTTTTCAATCCATTATGCTAAATTATGTTTCAACAGTAGTAAGTTGAAACCAAACTAATATAAATCCAAGAAACACTAATAGTGATTCAGAGCCTAAGAACAAAATTGAACTTAACCCTCTCCCAAAAATGTTAATGGCATTGCTTGTATTTGATTTTGTATAAAGACGAGAAAGAGATAACCAAACCCGTTATGTTGGTTGAACTTGAAAAAAAAAAAGTTACCCCATTAAGCGGGAAGTCAATATTTTGAATCTTTTAGTAGCTCGCGCATATCCTCTAACCACACTATATAGTATAGTCACTTACAAACCTAATAAACTTGGCTAAAGAGTGAGCCACAAAATTACACCATTTCTTAACAAAAACTAGGTAGTTTATTGTCAAATAATCTATTTTGTCCCCTTTTAATTATTATTTTTTCTTAAGCTCTATTTGATAACAAGATGTAAAATAGTAAGTAAAACAATATATTTTTGTGAGAAGTTGAAAAAAAAGTTTGTGTTATAAATATCCTCATTTAGTAAAATTCAGGGCGCTAACCTTACCCAAATTGATCCACAAATTGTTTGATCATAGTCTTCGATATGTATTTACATTTGCGCTAAAACTCATAGTACACTTGTTATGTGTGCAATATTATGTATGCTAATTTTTTATAGTAATTATATTTTAATACAAAGCAGTAATGTTTAGTGATTAACGCACATGTATTTATAAAGCAAGTTGTGCGCTCAATTTGCACAAAAATAATCGTACCCCATTCACAACTCATATTTAATATGATCTATTATTATATAAAATGAGAAGGTACTTCGATCTATTAAAATCGTGTTAAATTTTTATTTTTTCAATTATACCCTTGTAACTCGTGTAATACAATGGGGAGAGAGAAAAAAATATTGGGTAGGTTTAACCTAAAACTGACAATAAAGTCTTCAAGGCTTGGGCTCTAGGTCCAGAATACCAGACCCAAACATGGAAAAGGTCCAATAAGCAAGAACAGTGTGCACCCTAAAACCAAAACGACATCGTTTACCTACTGAACGGGGAAGAATGACTCTTCTTCGCTTTTTATCACTCGCTCACGGTTCCATGCGTGTGTGATGAGTGATGAATTCGGTATGTTACAGAGGAGAGGTTGTTCTAGACGAATCTTCGAGAGTGGAACTGATAAACGCTAAGCAGTGAAGAAGTGAATACAAATATTCAAGTTTAGAGAGAGAAAGAAGAGTGAAGAGAGAGTGTATTGAGCTAGGGTTCCATTGAAGTGGAGATCTTTTAGGGGAGACACAACCTATACTTACATATAGATAGAGATAGAGGAAAATGAGTAGTATATATAATTACGTGGTGACGGCTCACAAACCTACCAACGTTACGCATTCGTGCGTCGGCAATTTCACTGGCCCAAATGATCTCAATCTCATTGTTGCGTAAGTTTTTTTTTTTTCTCCTATTAATTCTATTTCTCTTTCACCTCAATTTCCGTACTCACACATGTATATGCATGTTTATGTTTGTGTTTACAACTATTTTATATTATTTTCTTCATCTAGTTGCAGATTTATATGTATTGTATGCCATGAATTTCGATACTCTTTCACCTCAATTTGCCTACATATACATATACATGTATATATACATGTTTTGTGTTAAGACTATTTCGTATTATTTTCTTCATCCAGTCGTACATTTATGTTTATTATGAGATGAATTTCAATATTAGTTATTGGACTGGAAGAAAGTCGGTATTTTCCACTCTCCAGTGTTTTAGGGAGTCTGGTCTTGTTTATTTACTGTAAAATTGCTCCTTTTGTCAAAATGATGTTATTGTGGGCGTTTGTCTCTATACATACACCTATGTGGAATGTTCAATTCCTGGAAAAGTTTAGTTCAGAGGGTGTTTTGATATCTAATGTGATGAATTTCGATATTAATTATTTGACTGGAAGATATTGAGCATTTTTTGCTCTTCAGTCTGTTAGGGGAGTCTTGTGCAGTGCTGTGACCAGAGAGTTTGATTAGTTCTGTCATTTGAATCGCCAAATTCGCATTAACTGTAATGAATAAATTATTAATCGAAAAGAATAAGGAATGAACAATGCCACTCAGCCCAAAAACACACAATCCAATATCAAGTGTAAATGCATCCCCTATCACTCGACTTTCTTTTCAATATTAAAGTGTGTCTGGTCAAAATACATTTGGGACACAGTTTTTGAACATTTTTGGGCTGAATAACATTTCCTTTGACAAATATGTTTGAGCCAAACACTATACATGTATATATTTTATAATTTATAATTTGACCCCATTACTAACTATTTTTGCTAAATTTAAGTGGCATCAATTATACACACACACGAGTCTAAATCTATCAAAAATCTACCATATTTAATTGTATATCATAAACATTCGGTGGGGTCATTGGACCCCACAAAATCCTTTGTGGCCGTGCCCCTGGTCTTGTCTCTTTGTCAAAGTACTTTTTTCTCTGTACGTGTACCTATGGAATGAAAAATGAAGAGATTAGAGGTGGGAATCTGATCCTTGGTTTATTAAAGGAACTATATGTGTTGGAGATGTACATTGAGTGGAGCAGTACCAGTGATGGGGAAACTATAGACAAGTTACTTTTTCAAGAACTCATTTTTCTATCTTACAATTGTTTGTTTTGAATGTAATAGTCCTCGTAAAAAAATACTATACACAGAACAAAAGGAAACACTAATACACTATGGATTGTAAAGCAGTCTTTTTCAGCAACTCAGCGAAGCTTATTCAGGCGAGTCTTGTCAACATGGGGATATTATGAGACTCTAATCTTTGATGGCCAAGGGTTATGCAAAACACTTTCTCATTGTCAATTTCATACTTTTTTTAGATTCTACTGTTGTTGCCAAGTAATTGATTATATCCTTTTGTTGTATTTTAATACACATTTTTGTTTAGTTTCACAATTTGGTTGTCTTACGTTATCTTCATTTTTCCAACTCTTGTTGTATTCAACTTAGTAATTTCAACGTGTTGGTTGTATTTTGTTCATTATATTCTGTTGACAATGCAATCTGTTGTCAGGAAATGCACCCGTATCGAGATTCATTTACTCACTCCTCAAGGCTTGCAGGTATTTAATTTCTATTTTTAATTAAGTTGTTGATAAATTTTGTGATTTAATTTTATTTAAGGTGTATTATGCATCTGTTTTCCTTAAGTAATTAGTCTTCAACCTTTGGGGATCTCAGCAACTGTATGTCCTTGGTGACCTGCCCTATGCTCTGCTTGAAGAACCTTGGATATCTTTCACATCAGATCTGCCCGTGTAATAGGATTTTAGTTCTACTCTTTATCGATCACTAGAGACAGTAAGGAAAAGTCGTGACAAGTTAACTGGAAGTAAAATGGAATTTGAATAGTTGATTACATATAGTCATTTACCCCTTCTATTCGAAAAGCTGAACATAGAAATCACTTGCATAATTTTCTCCCTTTTTCACTCCTTCCTTTTTTATTTTTCCCTCATTCATTTTCTTGTTTCTCATTTTCCTTCACAACTCACCACTGCTCAGTGTAAGCGAGTCTTTTTCTCATGCGCACATGCTCACACTTTTTATCTATATTATAAGGGAAGTAAACATCACATCATCAATTTATCAAATCAATGGCTCACATTTAATTACAATAAACTAGATAATTTTTGGGCCACTAGATGTATTTTCAAAACATCAAATCAAAGAAGTTAACATTTCTCTCTCTCTCTCTCTCTCTCTCTTATTCTACCAATCTACTCTCTCTCCCACTTTATCTCTCATTAACTTCTTTTTTAAATGTAAAATACATTAACTTTAAATACAAAAATTAGAAATTATTAAAATTTGCATATTTGAAATTTACTGATCGATACCTATAAAATAAGATCCATTATGATTATAAATTTATGTGTAAAATAAAAAATTAAAGAAAATCTATTGTAACCCACTTTTATCTCTTTAAAAAAAAAAATTCTTTATATACTTACATTCAAATCACTTAACACAATTTATTTGTTTCAAATCTAGTTCCAACCTAATTCTTCCTTTAGTTTAAAAATATAAAAAGATATATGTTTTTATTTAATCTTATACAAGCTTAAATAGTTTATTTTATTTTATTTTAAAAAAAATAACTTTTGTAAACCAATGTTACTACCAATGGTACCATATATTTACAATTAAAATTTGAAAATATGTAATGTTGTTATATGGTGAATGATTAGGGATGGCAGATGGCACAAACCTTCCTTTAGTTTAAAATAAATAAATAAATGTTTAGGGCTTGTTTGGTTAGTGTCTCTAGACAAAATTTTTAAAAACTCAACTTAAAATCAACTTTACTTTTACACTTCTCAAAATTTATTTCACTTTACTTTCTCTCTCTAAAAAAACTTTTAAAACACCATAACTTTAAATTCAAAAATCAAAATTAGATAAAAAAAATATATATTTGAAACCTACTCGTCGAGATTTATAAAATAAGATCCATTGTGATTATTTTTTGAAATTTTTTTATGAGATTTTTTAGTTGGTTGAAAAAAACTCAAATGAAAACCAAATTCACTTTTCAACACACTTCCAAATTCTACCAAACACCATATTTTAAAAAACTCAACTCAAAACATCAGCCAAACATCACCTTAATCTTTAAAAAATTTAAATATATATTTTTTAAAGCACATTACTTTTGTAAACCAGTGTTACTACCAATGTCATTGTAATAATAATGGGATATATTAATTTTTTCAAATATTAATTTTTGTATATATTGGTGAATGATTAAGGATGACAAATTAACCCAATTCGACCTTAATAAAGCGGTGAAACGGGTTCGAATTTAAGGATATCATAAACGGGGGCAAATTCAAGTTTTTCAATTAAAAACCACCTCAATCTGGTCGGGTCAAATATATCTTTTGGTATCTCGAGTTCGACTTTAGCAACCCCCTCCCCCCGCACTTGGTAGTTAAATAGGTTGCGTATATAGTTTTCTTAATATATGTTTTGGGTTGCACGTTGTTTAGATATTAGGTATTTTTTGCTCAATCTCACTATTTTATAACTGTTAATTTTATTTTTACGCCGCTGTGCCGTTCGGCACGGGCACTACCTAGTTTTTTTTAAAAAGGAAGGTCTAAGTCTCTTCCCTTCACTACAATAACGAATATTCCACCTACTCCGGTTAAGACTCGAACTCAGGACCTCTCTTGAATTCGGGTGGGTGCCTTTCTAGAACAAGAGTTAATGTGGCTGAATAGCTTAATGGAAGATGTTTAACAGAAACAAGAGTTTGTGTGGTTGGATGGGCCATAAGAAATTGGAGGTTCAGCATTAAGTGGTCAACTATTTATCTAGTTTTTAGAATATGATACCATAAGAAATCAAAATTAACTTACTGAAAGGCATAATAATTCACTGATCAAAAAATTCCCCATAATTCAAAATTCAAACACAGGCGGAAAATATTTCATAGCAAAAAAGAGTTTAAATCCTAACCATTCTGCTCAAATACCACTTTGCTTGCCTAGTTAGCTGCCTAGTGCATTTAGGGCCTAGGGGCCACTGCGTGGGGATCTTTACAACATTATGAATGACACCGGTACTTTCATGAAGGGTACTTGATTTATGTTATTGGGTATTCGGATTGGATTATGCTTAATGGCGATGGCAAGAACTGTTGTCAGGCAAACACAAAGAGAGTAAGTCCATATCATTTGTGTTAGATTTAAGACATGTATTGAAAAGAGAAGGAAGAGAGAGAAGGAGAAGAGATGGAGAAAAATATTGGTATGTATGAACGAGGTTTTCCTAGTTCATCACCTCTTTCTATTTTTACTACCAAAAGGTATCAATAATTATGTTATGGCCCAACATAACATAAGTAACACTCACAACAATTTTGTTCTATATTGGCGTCTATTTTTAAAATGCAAGCGGGTGATGTTAAAATAAGCCTAACCACATGGGGACAAAGTGTAATTGACTCAAACTTACAAAATAATAGTCCTTCGAAAAAAACAACAGGTCTTTGATGTGAAACAGCAGTACAAAACTATGATACCAGTATTTGGGAATGTATTTAGTATGATAGTGGAATTCAGTATTGAAATCTGCCCTGGATCAAGAAAAATGTCCAGTTTATGTCATGAATGTGCTGGGATCTCTTGTTATAGAGGATTAAATGTCAACCTCTTTTAGTCTCCATGTCGAATTTTTTTCACCTCAAGAATTGTGATGCAAATGCTAAAGGGCCAAAAAATTATTTAGTTGCCAATACTATTTTGCTCTATCCTTAAACCCATGTTTCTTGAAGGCCAACAATAGAGCTAATATCTCACCCGAGTCACAGTAACTGACAGAAAATAGCCTACGAGGTAGGAAGGACAAATTTTATTTTGCTTCGTTTCATGATCTTCAGAGAAACTTCAAATTGTGGGAGTACATAAAAATAAATGCATATTTTATAGGTGACGGTATTTTCTTGTACAAGACAATTGCTAGTAATTCAAACTGGACAGATACACCGGACCGCATAAAAACTAAAATATTCTGATCCATTGTAAAGCCACAAAACCAATAATATCATTTCGAAAATAGTAAAAAAACTGAACAAATTAGACCGTACACACTCATATTCAATAGATTTTCCTGAAATTTTTGAAACCTAATTTTATAGTCAGATTGGATCTTGTTTTGTTGATCTTAATTAGTAGGTTTCAAATATATAAATTTTATTAAATCTGATTTTTGGATTTAAAGCTATGGCATTTTAAATTTTATTAAAAATTTGGATGTGAGAGAGTAATGTGGAGTAGTAGAGAGAGTATGGAGTGAGTGTGGTGTATTTGATAGTGTGTGTTTAATGTGGATGTGACTCTTAGTTTTGATTTGACACTTTAATGTGAGTGGAGAAACACATCTAAACGTGTAGGTTGCATGTGGGCTTAAGAGGAGAGGATTTGAGCCATTGATAGTGTAGGCTTTTAAAAAAGAAATTGGTTGACATTTTGTCTTTTATAATGTAGATGTTCACATAGTACTATATTTATATATTTTTGCCCATTTCACTTTTGATACCTTTGTTTGGAGTATAATGATTGGTGTGACCTACTGTTTGATCAATTAGTTAATTACATAATTTCACTATTGCCATCTTGATGGACGAAAGCAAAGATGTTTAGTTGCAGGTTTAACTTCTGTTTTGTTTGAATTGTGTTGTGTGCTCTCTGTTACAATTTGGAAATTTTTTCTTATTTATTAAATAAATTTGTTGGTTGTCCTTTCGGAAAAATGGAGTAAGTTAAATTTGTTTATTTGCAGCCTATGTTGGATGTGCCAATATATGGAAGAATTGCAACACTTGAACTTTTCCGCCCTCATGTAAGTATATGGCTTAGTTATGGTTTTTTTTTTTGTTTACCCCTTAAGGAAATTATTAGATACATCTAAGCTTATATTTGTTAAATGTGTTAATGATTTATTGTGCGGCTTTACTGACAGACTGAATCACAAGATCTTCTCTTCATCGCGACAGAAAGATATAAATTCTGTGTCATTCAGTGGGATTCTGAAGCAGCTGAGGTTATTACAAGGTTTAAGAATTCTCCAAAAACTAAACTTTTTGGTTGGGGTTGTTTTAGTGATAACTCTTGATCTCCAGTACTTTTTCATACGTTTCCACTTTCCACTAAGGTTGATAGTAAAGACACCCATAAATTTTATCAAAGGCTACTTTTTTAAGCACCGATTAGTTTTTCAAATTTCATAAGAGCGCTTTAAAAAATAGATGCACCCCAAAAAAAAGAGGACAGAAAAAGACAATAAGAAACAAAAAGTGGAAGGATTTGGTAGTAGCAATATTTCCTAATTAAGGGTAACACCCCTTTATATCTTTTCCCATATGAAGAAAGGAGATAGAAAAAAGTCAAATTGAAGAGGTTAGCTCAGTTGGTATGACACTAGCCCACATTGGCATTTCCCAGGGTTTGAAACCGTACTTTAGCGTTGGTGGGATTCTTAACAAAATTCAACCACAATTTCTCTAACGATCCAAAGGAAAGAAAGAGCAAAGTATAGCTAGTGAAGTTGACTAACAATTCTTTGTACAGCAGAAATAACATAACTAAAAATAACCTCATTCTTTCCATGTGGGGAATCTGCATCTGAAGGCAACAATAGAACTAACCTCGTATTGTAAATTATCAGGAAATGAAGTACCTTCTTAATCGTAAACCCCCCCTCCCTGGCCCTGAAACTTTTTGGCTCATTCTTGTATTGCTAAAACTGATCCCTTTGTAATGTAGAGCAATGGGGGATGTCTCGGATCGTATAGGCCGACCTACGGACAACGGTCAGGTATCAATTCTAATTGCCTGAGAATTTCTATATTGTGACAAGTCGATCTTCATGTTTTTTAATTTTGTGATTTGCTGAAAATTAGTGATATTGGGACCTTATATATTTTCCCAATAACTTTTGCAGATTGGCATAATTGATCCCGACTGCAGATTAATTGGACTCCATTTGTACGATGGGTTATTTAAGGTATTTGATTGTGACACATTTATTAATTCTTTATTATTTATTGGAAGTAGACGAGTATCATTACTTTGTACATTTGCGATCTCTTCAAGCTTTTTAGAATATTTTCAAAGACTTTTGCTTTATCTTCAGGTCATTCCACTTGATAATAAAGGGCAGCTGAAGGAAGCATTCAACATTAGGTATCCCTCTTGTATTTATGGAACTTATCTGCTCTGTATCAAATTATGCTGATGAATTTGGTTGTATAGAAGTTAGCTACAACAGTTATTTGGATAAATAAAAAGGTGGTGTGGGCAGTGATATGAATGTCCATTTTGAGTGGATGTATGTTTATTTATTCTTCAAAAAAAGCTTATACATCATACTGTGCTTTTTAAAAAATTAGAAATGCCATTCTGCGCAAAAATTGTCCCAAAGTTGTAGCCCAAATGAATTAGAACCACATATCTGCCTCGGAATTTGGGAGAAATTGATGGGTGCTAGAGATGCATGGGAACTTTCTTTTGGGTTGTGCTTTTGAATTTCTTTTAGGAATGAGTAGTGGCATTGCACTTTTGAAGAGGCCAAACTTAGCTATTTTATCCATCTTTGTGCATTCTTTGTAAGAATGATTAGCGAATCCACTGATCATATTTTGCTGTATCGTAACTTTGCTCGATACATTTGAGCTACAGTTAAAAGGGTGTTTGAGGTTACTGGAGTTACACCGAGATCTTGGCACGACTTTTTGTGTATAGATTGGGGTATAAGGGGCAAGAAGAAAAATGCAAAAGTGATGTGGAGGTGTTGTTACATGGCGGTGACGTGGCATATTTGGTTAGAACCTAATGCAAGGGTTTTTCAGGATAGATTTTCTGAAGGCAGATAGCTGGAGCAAAGCCAAAATTACGGCTTCCTTAGGGGCATTTTCATCCAAAAAATTTAGGATTTTATCAATTTCTGACATTAACACTAGTTGGGCAGCAGCAATGAGTTAGGGCATTAACATTCTCATCCCATTAGGTGATATAATTTTGTATGTAATCTGAATATTTAGTGGTTCTTGAAATCTTTTATTTTCATTTTTTTTTGAGTGCGCTTGTTTGATGTTCTGTTGTTGGTGAATAGGCTCACCATTGCTGTACTTTTGGTTCCTTTTGATTAATAATGTACAATTGTTTCTGATAAAAAAGAAGAAGCATTGCTCTATTAAAATACATCTGCAGGCAGTTGAATATTCAAGAAGTGATTCTGGTATTACTTGTTTTACTTTAGATGAAGCTTCAGTTGAATTCTATACAAGAAAAAGAGAGTGGAACTTAGGGTCCATTTGATAAGAAGACAGAAAATGAGAGTAAAACCAATTAATTTGTTTGGGAAGTTGGAAAATAAGTTGAGTGATGTGGTGAGATACTCTCAATCTCATGCACATTTTTATGCGTAGATGTCCTCGATCCTCCTTTATTTTTTGTGGAAAGTTTTTTCTTCACCGTCAGTCAGAAATATTTTCATGGAAAAACCAAAAAGCAAGAGAACATCTCGCGACATCCCTCAACTTATTTTCCAACTTCTCACAAAAATATATTGTTTTTCTTATAACTTTCCATCTTGTTATCACAAAGCCTTAGTTTCTTCAGGTTTCTAGCAGTTTTTGTGGTTACTTCCATGATCTGTCCCAAAACACTTTGTGTTCTATAATTTTACACTTTAGAAAGTAGAGGCGACATTTTTTAAGATGTTTGAAACATGAAATAATTTGCGTTCACTCAAGATCTAAACCTAGTACCAACAGTTTGTAGATCTATCAGTGGGAACACGATTCCTGCAATTTTGAGTTTAGAATGCAAGGATTTTAGACATTAAACAGTACCTACACTCAAGTTTTTTGTCGGTAAATTGGCGACTAAAGCATTAATGTTCTATATTTCTCATAATTTTTGTTTGAAGGGTGAATTGGGTCGAGGGTTGGCGGGTTGCTAATTTGTCTTCTAAAAACATTTCCCTTGTGGGATGATGGTTGTGTCTTCTAGAACCCTTTTTTTTGTGGTAAAAGGTGCTTAAGAGTAAATATCGACTTCAAAATGATTGATGAGATACTAATAATGGTTATAACATCATTTATTGGAGTCACTGGAAGTTTTATCTCAGAGGCTTATTCCTCTTTTGTACTTTTAAGAAGATACGGTGTTAGAGAAGGATTTTTCAACTTTTATTTTTTGGTGTTTCCTCGTTTATAGATCATTCGTACAAGCAATAGAATTTAATTCTAGGTTCTCTAGTACCTTTCATCTAGATATAAAACTCTGTTAGTCTCTCTTTTTTTCTGTTTTGGGGGGCAATAAAAATAATAGAGAGTTATCCCTACTTCCTAAGTTTTTGGTGAAGATATGAGACACTGATGGGAAACATTTGTGGGGCGGAAAGAGGGAATGAGTTCGATACCATCTAATTGATTAAGGAAATATTTGAATATTGGAAAATATCTTGGATTCCAATAAAGATTTTGTTATGTTCATGACTCATGATCAATAGTTTTGGGTTTATATACGCAAGTGGTGTCTTATTTTCAGGCTCGAGGAGCTTCAAGTTTTGGATATCAAGTTTCTCTATGGTTGCTCAAAGCCTACCATTGTTGTTCTTTACCAGGTTCCAATTTTACTTTGACATCTTTAGTTTTTCTTGGGTTTGCAATTTTATTAATAAGAAGTATTTTTGGTGTGCTCCTGAATTTTGAATGTTTACTTTTTTACCACTTTCATGTGTTTTTGTTATTTTGATTTGTAGGATAACAAGGATGCTCGTCATGTTAAAACATATGAGGTCGCATTGAAGGATAAGGATTTTGTAGAGGGTCCATGGTCTCAAAACAATCTTGATAATGGAGCTGATTTGCTAATACCAGTTCCTGCACCTCTTTGTGGTGTCCTAATTATTGGAGAAGAAACGATCGTGTATTGTAGTGCCTCTGCTTTTAAAGCAATCCCCATTAGACCTGTATGTCACTAAAGGCTGCTATTACTTTTGCTCAATGATCTATAGTAGTGTCTTTCCCTTCTCTCTCTCTCTTTGTGGGCTTTTCTTTTACTTTGCCCCCCATTTTATATGTGAATTTTGACTTACCCCCTTGTTTTTAATCACTAGACTTCGGCTCCTACATGCAGTGGAACTAGGGGTAGGATTTGGTCGGTTTGGTTGGTAATTGGCCTCTACCGAAACCAAAACCACAAGATTTTTAACACAAAACCAATACCAAACCATGCAGTTTTTCAGGATTTTCCGGTTTTTTCAGTAGTTTTATTTTCGGTAATTTTTGGAATATTTTCGGTATTTACCTATTTTTCTTTTTCGGTATGTACGTAATTTTAGTTTTTTCCTCAATTTTTTGCGCTCATAGCAAAGACTATAATTATAATATTCAAACTTTACATATGGCTTATGAGGAGTTAAAGTTGTAGGATATATAAAAACCTTGAATTAACGAGATACAAACTTCAACAATTAGGCTTTGAGTATATTAATAATTAATCTTATAATATAACATATGGTTCTTTAGATAATTTATGTATATAAAAACGTAAATAAGATTTTAATAATAAATTTTAAATTATAGCACATAATATAATGACACCAAAATATTGTATAGATATAATATATCTTGTCTTAGTAAAATACAGTTGGTTTGAATTATTTACCCTTATTTTCATTAGTTTTGGTTCGGTATTTTCAGTATATTTGTTTCTGTATTTCGGTTTTTGAATCCTTAAAACCAAAACCAATCCCAAAAAAAATCGGTATTTTCGGTTTTGGTTTTAAAATATGTGAAACCAAAACCAACCTTTCAGTTTGGTTTCGGTTTTTACGGTACCAATTCCCATACCTAGGTGGAACCTTAAATAATTACATAATAACAAGGGATTAAGTCAAAGAATTACATTTATAAAATTAGACATTGCTTCCTATTTATGTAATTCTTTATGATTCCCCTGCACGTAGGGGGCAAACTCTAACGATTATGAAAAGATGGGGGTAAGTCTAATTTCACATAAAGAAGAGGGGGAAAGTAAAACAAGCCTCTATGTAATGAGAGGTTAAACATTGGCATATTTTATTGGCAAGTCTTGATTTAATATTATCTATTAATGTTGTGCATTTGTAGTCCATCACGAGAGCTTATGGAAGAGTTGACCCCGATGGTTCTAGGTACTTGCTTGGTGATCACAATGGGCTTCTTCACTTACTCGTTATAACCCATGAGAAAGAGAAGTAAGTGAACATATTCTTTAATCCCATATTTACTATCTTTTTTAATAGCATCTTTTACTTCAAATTTTTTTAGTAGGACCCAACATTACTGTGTGACTCTTTGAAAGGCTTTTTGGTCTAATTATTTTTGGAATTTAAAGTAATTGGGGTCTTTCCAAAGGATTAGGATAACCTTCTTTGATTGATTACCATTTTAAGACAACAAATTGGAGAAGAGTTGTGAGAGAAAAATAGTTATGGAAGACGGGATGAATTTCCTTAAGAATATCTATTGGTATATTTTAAGCTTGGGCTACTATTTTTTTTATGCACTTGAAATTTTTTTAGTACCCTCAACCTTTTACAATAATTAGTAATCTGTCAAAATATACTATTAATTACATAAAGAATCCTCATTCGATTACTAAAATATTTAATTTAATACAGAGAAGTCCTTTAGTAAGTTACATGATAGCCCTAACTATTAAATAAATTTGAAATTATGGTTTTACTGTTGCACACGCATAGACTATAGAGGTGCTTGATTTTCGGAACTGATAAGGATGGTCATTTGAATGTATTACTGGTCCACCTTATGCTGTATACCATCTTTCTGTTTCTTTATTCATAAATTCCTTCTTTGTGATGAAAAATGGGTTTTGATTTTTATTTTCTTCTAGAGTTACTGGACTCAAAATTGAGCTCTTGGGGGAAACTTCTATTGCGTCAACAATATCGTATCTTGATAATGCATTTGTGTATGTTGGCTCAAGCTATGGCGATTCACAGGTACACATAAAGTGCATGTCAGAAGTTTCTCAAATGATTATTATTTTTAGAAAACTAAAAGCATCCTCCAATTTTAATCTGAATATTTTGATGATGGGTTTATATATTCCTCGTGGCATTGCACAAGAATTGACAAGTTTATACTGTCCTTGTAGAACAGCTCGGGAAGTTTCTTCTTTGATTTTGTGATGCAGTTTTTCAGTCTGAAATTTGATAAAGTGCACTTCCATGCCAACTATGGACGAGAATAATAAGGTTGCAGGAAGAAAGATCTGTTGTCAAAAATGAGAAGAAAAAGACTGACAATGTATGAGAAGAACATGAAGCATGGGAAAAAAAAACCAAAAAAAGATAAAATAATGAAAAAACTCCTATTTTTATGAAATTTCAGTAAGTTGAGCCTTATGCACATGGCACTTTATGTGTGTGCCTCAAGCCTTTAGCGAAAGGCTCACCCCTTGCGAAATGCACCTCACAGTAGCTTAACTTTTATTTTAATAATCAATAATTTAACCATTTTTTTCTTTCCAAAAACGACTAATTCTTAGGTATTAAAATTATAAATTATGCACCAAGGAACAGGTGGTTCCTCAGAAAATTATTAATCATTTGGTTATTAACTCATTAAAATGTCATTATTGGAAGGATGACCACCCGATTTTTGAGGATTTGCCTTTTGTTGTTCTGATAAAGCCTATGAATTTTTGTTTATCATCCCTTGTGAATAACATCTGGGGCCTGGGGGGAATGCTTTAATTTTCTCTTACTTCACTTATCTCTGCAATTGTGATATTTCCATCCTTCATTTGGTATACCTTGTATTTACTATTATCAAAATTGGAATAGATATTAAATTATATTTGTCTTATTTTTTGCATATGTACTCTAAAAGGGACCCTCTAAAAAGTGTAATTGTTTTATCATCAGTTCATTACTGACATTTCCTTGTGATATTTGAATTCAATTGCAACTCTTTTGCTAAATACAGCTCATAAAGCTAAATCTCCACCCTGATCCAAAAGGTTCTTACGTAGAAGTTTTAGAAAGATACGTAAATCTGGGGCCAATTGTTGATTTCTGTGTGGTGGACTTGGAGAGGCAAGGTCAAGGTCAGGTTGTAACTTGCTCTGGAGCCTATAAAGATGGTTCTCTTCGCATAGTTCGAAATGGAATTGGAATTAACGAACAGGTCTGGTTTCTGTTAGATAGGGACATTTCTTTTCCACAAATTTGACCTCTTTTTTTTTTTGTTTTATTTTGCATTGTCAACTCAAACTAACTGTGAAATTTGGGCTTGTAGGCATCGGTAGAACTTCAAGGGATTAAAGGAATGTGGTCCTTAAGATCAGCTACTGATGATCCGTTTGACACCTTCTTGGTTGTTAGCTTCATTAGTGAGACAAGGATTTTGGCGATGAATCTTGAGGACGAGTTGGAAGAAACAGAGATAGAGGGTTTTTTCTCCCAAGCCCAGACTTTGTTCTGCCATGATGCGGTATACAATCAACTTGTACAGGTATGTTGTGCTTCCTAGATTCTCTCTTTGAGGCTAACTATAATAAATAGATTCATTCTCAACTGACCTTTTATAAATGAAATCATTAACATTCAGCTGTACTAATTAATGTCTCCTGTAGTTACTTCTTTACCCGTGCATCTGAAATATCAGAAATGGGTGGATTATTTTTTGAGTTTGAACTTTAGTTTAATTTTAGTCCTTGTATGACTGTTATCTATGTCACCTTGTGTAATTTATGGTGACTAGGTGAGAGACTAGATTTCTCATAGTGCTTGTGTTAGGTTGAAAATCTAGAGTTAATTGCTTGTTTATAAATGTTGCTAATATTGTGTGGTTGCTTGTGGATCACTGTGGCAGGTTACATCAGCCTCTGTAAGACTGGTCAGTTCTACATCTAGAGAGCTACGAAATGAATGGTTTGCTCCATCCGGCTATTCAATCAATGTTGCCACTGCTAACGCGACCCAGGTCACCTCAAACCTCTTTCTTTAAGTTTTGGAATTTGGATGTTGAACAAGCAATAAATCTTAGAGATTAGTTTTAACAGGAAGTCGAGCTTAACTTCTCTTCCCACAATTAGGCCTGTCAACGGATTGGATATGGACCGGATCATGCTGTATCCAAATCTGATATGAATGACAATATACTGTATCCTATCTGTTAATCTGATGGATATGTAAAATACTAATTCAAATCAGAATTTGTCACCAAACAGATATCCTATCTGTTTATCCGCGCCAATCTGTAAATTATAGTATTATTGGTCAAAACAACAATTTAATCAAATTTTATTGCTTAACCATAAAAATCGCATAATAATATCTCAATGACTCAATCTGACTTGTTAATCATAGGACCTATGGATTTGGATCGGTTTTGGATACGAATTAGGGATCCCTTACCAAATCCGACTATTCGGACCAGACTCAAATCTGATTTGGGCAAAAATCTGATCCATTGACAAGTCTATCCTCAGTGGAGATTGTCATGAGTTTGTCGATTCTACTTGTTTCCTATCGTGAGTTTTGGAATGTTGATTATGTTCTGAAAAGGAATACTGGACTCTTAGCTTCTAGGCTGTGATATTTTTAATATTTCCAGGAAATCAAACTTATACTTTCAAGAAGGCATAGTTCTCCAACCAAACATTTCCTCATAAATTCAAACACATAAAAAAAAAGAAAAGAGGAGACTTAAAAAAAAAAAATGTCCCCCAAACTAGGGGTGTGCACGGGTCAGTTGACAGATCCGTTGGGCTAGAAAGTAGACCGAACCGACCCTGTCGGTCCTGACAGAATTAGGACCGAATACTGAACTGAGTATAACACTAGAACACAAAACGTCGGTTTCAGGCCATGTCGGTTTCGGTTGGTCCTCTGTTCAGATTCCAAATAGTGTGATAAATCAAATCACGCCAATTATGCACAGATATATACACTTTTTTACAACAATTCCTTGTACAAACATCATAGATCTGTAGATGTGTAAACATATAAAGTTATATTTGCATATAGAAAGAGAAAACAAAATACCAAACTCAACCCTTTCTTCAAAGAATTAAACATCTAATCTTCAACAGTTCAATCTGCATGTCTTCATTGCTTTTTCAATTTCTTCATGTGAATTTTATGAGATTGAGATGAAATTTAGAAGGAACACACTAGAGGCTAGGGAGAGTGTAAGAGGAGGAAAAAGGTAGAGAGAGAAACTCACTCGGTTTCTCTCTTGTTTAGCAAAATAAGGTTAAAAAAGAAGAAAGCTGCTGATTGTGAGCCCTTATTTATTCAATCAACTGTTGATTATTCAATCCATGTGAGTGCATCTCTACCAATTAAATACGTGCATACTTATATATTCGGTCGGTTCAGTCTTGCAGGGTTTTTAATTTGAAAAACCCCAAACTGGACCGAAAGTCTTTGGTCCTACAATTTGTAAACCGAACTAGACCATATTAGAATTAAAACCCCCAAAAAACCGTCGGTTCAGTTCGGTTCAGTCAGTCTAATCGGTCCAGTTCGGATTTTGCACACCCCTAGCTCAGACCACCTAGGCACCCGCTAGCTAGGGAAGGCAGCTAGGCTAGCACTAAGACCGCGGTCTTTTAGAACATTGGCTGAATCAGACCTTGCGCTCGCTCCATTAATGACCTAACTTTGATTTCAATCATAGAATTGCATTAGCTATTTGATATTACCCTGTTTAAGGAATTAGTCAACTTCTTTTGAGATATAGTATTTTTCAAGGTAAGTGTCACCATTACATCATAATTAATTAATTTTTTTCTAATATTGGTAACTTACACTTCAGTCCGTGCTTAATAATTTTCTTTTTCCCTACCCCTCTCAAACCATCTAGATGTGTTATTTGAAGCAATAAATGTCTGAGCTATTGCTGTGTTTTCTCCGCAGGTTTTAGTGGCTACAGGGGGTGGCCATCTAGTTTACCTTGAAATTGGTGATGGGGTATTGAATGAAAAGAACCATGCACAATTGGAGCATGATATCTCATGCCTTGACATAAATCCTATTGGTGAAAATCTCAATTATAGTAACCTAGCTGCAGTTGGAATGTGGACTGATATAAGTGTTAGGATATTTTCTCTTCCTGAACTTAATCTCATTACCAAGGAGCATTTGGGAGGAGAGATAATTCCTCGCTCGGTTCTTCTATGTGCCTTTGAAGGGGTATGTTTTGTGCGGTAACCTTTTTTGACCTTTTGTGTTGTGTTTACATTTACTTGCTCACATATATAGTTTTTCATGTTTTGCTCATCATAATGATAAAAGGTTTTGGGGATTATTTTTTTATTTTTTTTTAATGGGAGGTCCCAGATCTAGGCTAACCCACTCGCTCTTTGGTGATTAGTTTTTGTTTCATTTCCTTTACATCAATAAATCTGTGTTTCTTATAACAAAACAGTTAAAAGCAAAAGAAGAAAAAGGTTTTTTGGACTTTTTTGACTTTGCCTTCATTTTATATGTAAAATTAGACTTACAGGGCATGATGGGAAATCTCAAAGAATTACATAAAAATGTGGGTTTAAGTCAATGGATTACATTGACAAACAAAATTAAACATTGACCCCCATTTCTATGTAATTCTTTGAGATTTAACTGCATGCAAAGGGCAAAGTCTTAAGATTATGGAAACAGGGGGGCAGTCTACTTACGGCATTAAGATCAGGGGACAAAATAAAAATGTCCATGATATTTACATGTTACGACTTGTGCATTACTTGCAAGGGTTCAGTGTCTGCCACTAGCATAATTTTCGTATTATTTCCATGGCAGTTCCAATTTTCTTGCACCCGTCATTTATTGAAGTTTTTGTTGTTTGCAGATATCTTACTTGTTATGTGCCCTTGGAGATGGTCATCTTCTTAATTTCCTATTGAACATGAAAACGGGCGAATTGACGGATAGGAAGAAGGTCTCTCTTGGAACTCAACCCATAACGCTTCGTACCTTCTCGTCCAAGAATACTACGCATGTCTTCGCTGCCTCGGATAGACCCACTGTCATTTACAGCAGTAACAAGAAACTACTCTACAGCAATGTAAACCTCAAGGAAGTGAGTCATATGTGCCCTTTCAACTCTGCTGCTTTCCCAGACAGGTATGAAAAAGATCTGTTTCGAGTTTTTGGAAAGAAATTGGCATTTTAGATTCTTGGAAGGGAGCTTTTCCTAACATTTGAGATTATTATTTAATTAAAATTAGTTTCCATATTATAATATATTATTAAATATAACTTCATTATAATTGAAAAGAATTTATTTTAGTTATTTGTTATAAATAGGAAGGGGATGGAGGGGGGGATTTTGGAAAAAATAAAATAAAATAAAATGAAAAGGATCCCTCTTGGTTCCCCCTCTCTCCGAATATGCCTCTTGAGGAAGAAGATTCTCCTTTCCTGATTCAATTCTAACACTCTAACCAAACATAGGAATCTTGAATGAACAAGAATTTAGGATTCTAAGAACGAACAAACGGAAACTTATCCTTAAGAGCTCTAATAACTCCTTTTTTTTCCCTTCTTATTATGGGTCGAAGCCTTGCCATTGCAAAAGAAGGTGAGCTAACAATTGGCACAATCGATGATATCCAGAAGCTTCACATCCGCTCTATTCCGCTTGGAGAACACGCACGCCGTATATGCCATCAAGAGCAGTCACGGACGTTCGCCATATGTAGTCTAAAGTACAACCAGTCGAGCACTGAGGAATCTGAGATGCACTTTATACGCTTGTTAGATGATCAGACTTTTGAGTTCATATCCACTTACCCACTTGACCAATTTGAGTATGGTTGCTCCATACTTAGTTGCTCTTTCTCTGATGATGCTAATGTGTATTACTGTGTTGGGACTGCATATGTCATGCCTGAGGAGAACGAACCAACCAAGGTATTATGATTCTATATTCAGGTTATATAATGTTTCACATAATGCAATGAAAGCTCAATTGCTGAGGCGTTAAGCTTAAATTGACTCATTTCTTAGAATTTGGGTCCATTGAACTCCATTGCCTTTGGGCACCCAGGCACTTGCTCTCTTTCATTCTTCGTCATTTTTATTTTACAAAAATAAATAAATCCATGACAGGGTTTTCTCTTTTCCTTATCTTGAACTCTATTGCCCTCTGTTTTTCATTTCATTCGTTAATGGACCATTTCAGGGACGAATACTAGTTTTTGTCGTTGAAGATGGGAAGTTGCAGCTAATAGCTGAGAAAGAAACTAAGGGGGCTGTGTACTCTCTAAATGCATTTAATGGGAAACTGCTTGCTGCTATAAATCAAAAGATTCAATTATACAAGTGGATGCTTCGTGATGATGGTACACGTGAGTTGCAATCTGAATGCGGACATCATGGGCATATACTTGCTCTTTATGTACAAACTCGTGGAGATTTCATTGTTGTTGGTGACTTGATGAAATCAATCTCTCTCTTGATTTACAAGGTACAACTAACCAAAGCTTTCAAATGCACGCGGCTGCCTTTTACTCTCTCTGTCCTAAATTAGGAGTTCACTTTCTTTTTCAGAACATAATCAACATACCAAAACTCGCAATAGGAAACATTTTTTGTTCTAAATTGTTGATTGTGAAGAAATAAGTGCATTATTAAAAGATATGAAAGTTAAACATGGACTCTTAATTAGGGATAAAGAGGAGTAGCTTGTGTTTTAAACCCTCTATTATGCGACTATTTTTGGAATGTTACTTTACGGTCCTAGAGTTTTGGGTTTATTACCCACCTCCAGCGTGTGGGGAAATTACAGTGACCTGAGACTTTTCAGCTTACTAGTTTTTGTGCAAGGGATTTTAGTGCTTGATAAAGTCTGTTAATAAATTCGTAAATACTAAGGCTCCGTTTGATTGTAAGGTGGAAAAGGAAAATAAATTGAGTTAGTTTTGGTGAAAAGATAGAAAAAATAAGTTGAATGATAGAGGTAATATCCTCCTGATTTTTAAGTTTTTCCATGAAGAAATTTTCATTGCTTGGTCGTGAGTAAAAATTTTCCATCAAAAATATTGAAAGGTGGGGGATATATACTCATAAAATGAGTAACATCTGTCACCTTATTTTCTATCTTTTCACACAAACTAACTAAATTTATTTTCCTTTTCCATTTTTGCAATCAAACGGAACCTAAGAATTGAATAATTAGTATGATGTGTGAAATACAAATAAATAACAAATAAACAAAAACATAGTATCAAGTGTAAAATTCAATTAATAATTATAAGAAAATCACATAATCAGTCTACTATAGAAACATGTTATATGATAAAAAAATTGTTGCGCTGAATTCTATTAGTACATAGGTGGCCAAGCATGCTCTTGATTAGAGACATTGTAAAGTAATATATTTTTACTAAGTTTTTAGAATTGATAGATAGTTAATTCAAATAAAAGTAAGTGGGATCATTATGCACAATACCAAACAATAATATAATATGCACAATACCAAACAATAATATAATATGCACAATACCAAACAATAATATAACAATCCTATAAAGAATAGATTATATAACAGAGGAGATATTAAAATTATAAATAAACAAAAAAAGTTCATTTACGTCCGATGATGTATAACATGAATGTTTTACTGATTCACAGCTATAATATATTCAAAAAAAAAATTTGCTTTAAACATTAAACATAATTATAAATAAAACAAATAAGTTTTATATTAGCAATGAAGATTTTGATATACATACTTTCGCGGTGAACTTTGGAATGAAATTCTAATTCATGTTAAAAGCTGTGTAATTTTGATATGATCTGTTAAATAGTTTCTTTCTCGGGAAGTTTGTTACGAAGTTATATAGAATTAGTCTTATAAAAAAACATCTAATTCAACCTGTTTAATTATTTTAGTCAAATAAAGTAGAGTTTAAATTTATTTAGAATACTAATAATGATATAAAAAAATATAGAGCTATATTGTTTTATTTAATGCATGTAAATTTTAAAATCTTGTGTTTAAAATCATAGAAGTCTTATACAAAACATCTAATTTAACACAAACTATAACTTGTTTAATTAGTTTAGTTAAATTTATTTGGAATACTAATATTAATATAAATTTATATGGAGTTGTATTAAATTTTTTTAATGAAAATCTTAAAATCTTGTGTTTAAAATCAAGGAGCAAGTTTGTCTATACGAAAAAAAGAAAAAACACTTAAGTTATTTGTTCTTTTGAATTATAATATATAATAAATAATCAATAATAATAGATTAACACTGGCCTACCATTAGTTTTAGTTTTTTTTTTTTTTTTTTTTCTTTCACCTGGTGTAGTTTTCATTTATATGAACTGGGAATAGTTCTTTAATATCATTAAATATATATATATATATATATACACCGAAATTATTGGAAAACATGTTTACTTCAAGTTCAAAGGTCAATGTAATTTTCTAAAACACAGAGGAGGTGATTGTAAGAACCTTAAGGCTAAAACCTCAAGGGGAGGCAACTGTAATGATCCCTTTTGTAATTTCGTTTTATAGTTTCTCCTTATTTGATAATTACGATCTTGATGTTTTGACTTCAGCACGAGGAGGGTGCTATTGAGGAGCGAGCCCGAGACTATAATGCTAACTGGATGTCAGCGGTGGAGATTCTGGATGACGACGTTTACCTCGGGGCTGAGAATAACTTCAATATTTTCACGGTCCGCAAAAACAGCGAAGGTGCCACCGACGAGGAGCGGGGCCGCCTCGAGGTGGTGGGGGAGTACCACCTTGGAGAGTTCGTCAATCGGTTCAGACACGGATCCCTTGTAATGCGTCTACCGGATTCTGATGTGGGCCAGATCCCAACCGTGATTTTTGGCACAGTTAACGGAGTGATAGGGGTAATTGCGTCATTACCACCTGAGCAGTACTCATTCTTGGAGAAGTTGCAGGCGAATTTGAGGAGGGTGATAAAGGGGGTAGGGGGGTTGAACCACGAGCACTGGAGATCGTTTAACAGCGAGAAGAAAACGGTGGAGGCAAAGAATTTCTTGGACGGGGATTTGATTGAGAGTTTTCTTGATCTTGGGCGGAGTAAAATGGAGGAAATTTCAAAGGCGATGGGGGTTCCGGTGGAGGACCTAATGAAGAGCGTGGAGGAGTTGACAAGGTTGCACTAGTGATTTGATATACTAGGATAAGAGATGAAAAAGAAAGGAATTTCTTCAACTTACTTTCTCATGTGAGAGAGAGAGAGGGGTAGAGAGAGAAAGTAGAAAGAGAGAAGGGGGTGGGGGAGTTTATATATGCTCAAGTGATCAAGTCTGTCTTTTCTTTCCCTGCTCTGAAATATTTTTTCCTTTTCCCTTTCTCAATCTGTATAACATTCTCAGTCTTTGTTTTTTTTTTTTTCGGTGCTTGGTGAATTTCTGGTGTTTGGATGAGATTGAACACTTCTGTATGTGTACTGTGTTCTTTGAATATTACATGTTCATAAGCCATCAATTTTAGCTGCCATTACATTGATAATTAAAGTATTTGTTTTGGAAAATGTTCCCTTGTGCTCGAAGAGCAAATGTATGTTAACTAATGATAGTTTGTTTTCAAACCTTCTTCTCAGTCCAATCCCTCCCCTCCTCTTTACCGTTTTATATCCTCTGTTTTCCTTTCTTCCTCTAATCAATCATCTCTGTTTCCACTTTCCAGATTCTAATTAAAATTGCATTGTTTTTTTTAATCATTTTTCAACCATTTTATTTTAATCAAACAACGCCCTTAGTGTCTTGAAATGCCTCATTGTCCTTGATCACTCATAAGTCATACCATTTACTTTAAATTGAACTTTATTTCCCCTTCGGGCACTCGTACTATTTACTTTAAATTTAACTTTATTTTCCATGTAAAAAGGCCATAATTGATTTAGCCATATAAGTAGGCCTCTGAGTGCGACTGACTTTGGTCATTTTATAATAGAACGCTAATTTCAATTGGTACAATGGTTAAAAATAAAACTTGTTTAGTATCGTAAAATTTAGTACATTATTATGTCTTCCAAAAAAAATCAACTCTTAATTTGGTACAAAAAGGGTCGGAATTTGCTCTGAGAGAGGGCTGG
The DNA here is from genome assembly GCA_021464415.1 of Lonicera japonica. Classification (NCBI taxonomy): domain Eukaryota; kingdom Viridiplantae; phylum Streptophyta; class Magnoliopsida; order Dipsacales; family Caprifoliaceae; genus Lonicera; species Lonicera japonica. The sequence continues at coordinate 33,533,696 of CM038464.1, forward strand.
CCGAGCAATTGCCCAAAACCCAAAAATTAAGAGGGTACAAATATTTTATTTATATATATCTGTTAAAAAAGAAAAAAAAATAATAATGCAAGTTTTTTAAGATTTTTTTTTTCTAGTTTCCAAAACTTTAAGGCATGGAAAAACAGCCTCTTCAACTATTCTCAAATTCTTTTTTCCCATATTGAATCTCAATCTCTCAATTTATAAGAGAGAAGAGGGCCACTAACATTTTTTCTTTCAATTATATTAATTTCAGAACAATAAGAGAGATACTTAATTGTGGTATCTTTTTTATTTTTTTGCAATTATAATGTATTTTAGGTTGCATATAAACTCTTATCATTGAAACAAAATTAATTTACTTTTTCAATATAAAAAAAATAATATATTTATTTATAAAATGGTACCTTTTAAGATTTTGCTCGTGACCTTAAAATGACCAGGAGAGTAATAAACTAAAAGTTAGTTTTCAATGATCAATTTACAGCATTACATAACTTAAAAAGGCCATTGTAAGAATTTCATTGAATGACACATGCATTCCACAAGAATACAAATCATTACAAAGACAAAAAATGAACTGTTAATTATAATAACTAACTCAAGAAAATTCTACAACATGGTCAAGTGTCAACCCTGCATCTTATCATAGACCTTTTGTATGTGCCTTCAACAACAGACATTGCATCTACCAAAGAGATCTCTTTGCATTCAACAACAGAAGGCCATCGATGAATTTGAAATCCTTCCTCAATATAGTTTAATTTAAGTTAAATCATCAAAGTTGTATGATCATACAACCAATACTTCAGATTCCGAGGTCAAAGATCGGTACAAATCCGATTTGAAATGCATGGCCTGCCAAAATCCCAAAGATCTAGATAATAGATGAAGTTTGAGTTACTTTAGGGCGTATTTGGTTCAAGGTTTTGTGCCTTCCAAAAATCTTAAATTAGTGAATTCACATATCAATTCTCACAATTCATGTCAGAAAGTTCAAACTGTACATGCAAAATTATCAAATTAAGATTCCAGGAAAGCACAAACGACCCCTAAAAACAGAAATCTGTGTATATACATGGAAGCCTCACCTTTGTTTGAACCAGAACATGTCGCACTATCTGGAACTTCCAGCAGAAAGTGATGGAGTATAAGAGAGGTCATCCATTTCATGTACGAAGATTTGAGGCGGCACCTCTCTGTCACAAGCAAATTTCTCACTTAAGATAAATCCAATTGACTAATTTCACACGACAGAATTATGACATTTGCCAGAGCCCTTGGAATTGGAGTTCCCAAAGACACTAAGTATAGATCCTATGTTCTTCAGCTTCGAATTTAAGAGAGAGAGGAGTTACTTTTCATTTGCTTCTTGGTATGTGCAGTTTGATGCAACTGCTAGAAGTTGTCCCCCATGGTTATACGATAAGGAAGCAACACTGTTTGGGTACCTCGGTAACTGCAAAATATGTGTAAGAAGCTACTCAGGAAAAATCTAATAATAACTTTCCAGATTGCAATAAATTGCTTTATTTATTGCCTTAATTGACTGGACATCAAAATCTGTGTGCTTTCCAAAATCAATAGTCGTACGATAGTAAGATGGAAAGTACCTCCAGCAGTCTTTTCTTGCTTTGAGCATCCCATGCTATAACATAGCCCTCGTTATCACCAGTGACGAAAGCACCATAAAAGCTAATTAGAAAAAGAGAAGGAAAAAAGAACAGTGTAAGCTTCTCTATCTATTCTACTCCCTCTATCTCGAATTAGGTGTCTCATTTTCTTTTGGGGATATAATCAATATACCGTATCTCACAATAGTAAATAAGTTTTATTCTTTACTAGTGATTAAGTCCAAACCAGAATTTTGTTAAAAAGTGCAAATCTGAAAATAGGACTCTTAATTTGAGAGTATATGACACTTTAGCTGGTAGTAAAGCAATACATACGATGGGTTAAATGCAATATCGTTCACAGCTGCAAGATGATACCTTCCATCCTTTGCCTTCGGATGACACCTAAAGGCGTATCTGCAATAAATGTTGTTCCATAAATATATTGCCATTAGATATGCTTTACAGTATGATGGCAAAGAAAACACCCAAAAAAATTACCAAATTTTGAAAAGGAAAAAAAATGAAAGAAAAGGTATATCAGTGCTAAAAGCTTCAGCAAAATCTATTGGAAGGTCTATTATAAATAGAGCAATTGCAAAAGCCCTTTTCTTGGCTACGCACTTCAACAAATAGATTCCAGTTTTTCTAAAGCAAAGTTACAAATCCGATATCTCAAAAACAAACCATTAAGTAGCAAAAAGGGCAATTACTGTCCGCAGATTGCTATCACAAACTAAAACTGACCCCTCAGTGTTTGAATTGGATGGATCAAAATACTCCAATGCTACACGTCCATCAATTGATCCAACCGCAAATCCTGCACAAATAGATTTCTTAACTTGAAGTTTCACATAGAATAATAAAGAAAAGTAAAAACATCAAATCCTAGAAAAGTTTCACATTCTTTTACATTGAGCTTCAGTTAATTTTGCTACGAGTTATTTAAAAAAGGAGTAACATCTCTTATAGTAAGTAATTCAGTGATATCTGCACAGACAAAGGAAAAATGACAACTTGAAATTCACAATGGTGAATTATGCCCCTAATAATTCTAGAGGGACATATGCATCTGACCTAAATGACCTGGGTATTGATTAGAATGTGGAGTCCATATGAAATTCATCTTTATCTTTATCATAATACATTATAACCAATGAGTAACTGCCACACTGAAATGTCATTTTTTTTATATTAGATAAGTATGTCCATCTAACAGGACTCATTATGCCCCACTCCCTCCATGATTGGGGTGAGGTTATCTCCTCTAAAAGACTCAAGAACTGTTAAATGGTGTGAAGACAAGCAAGTCACTACCAAAATTATAACACAATTGTTGTCAAAATAAATTATAACAAAATACCTTCAGAACTAATAGTTGGGCAGACACATTTTATTCGAATGTTCATACACGATTCTTTTGTGTGAACTGATTTCTTAATGGTTCGCAAGTCATACATGGTTACTGATGACCCAACTGCAACCATCAATATAGTCCCATAGAGAGACATAGACTCCACCTCAACACCTAAAATGTTCAAGCACCCAATAGTCTTCTCTGAACGTGTATCCCAAAACCTCAACTTTTTATCCCAACCAGCACTGATAACGAGACCTACATCAATGAAAAAGGGAAAAAAATTAATGCATGTTTAAGGAAAGAAAAACAAGGTACAGGTGAAGCATACTAAAGGCAATGATCATGATAAGATTTTTGTTGATCCGCATGCTATGTCATGCATTAAATGCCACTGAGTGTGTGGTTCAGTACGATGATTTATTGTTAGCTTGAAGTCAAAGCACACTCAATGCCTGTGAATAGTGTACCCAGTAATTCCTGATAGTACGTAGAATTTTTAGAACAGATTAATGACATGTGATAGTGTTTGCTCAAGTCGTAAATTTATGTGTACTTCATACCTAAGGTTATGGCTCACGGGTTCCAATCCTTGTTCAAGTTGCATTTTCTTTTCTAAAGTATGAAGGGTATTTTAGTAGTTTCATATACACACCAAATCGTCCTCGTGTTTAATATAATAGATAACTACAAATTTTACAAGAGCTTCTAGGTTCACTTGTTTTAAGGCAATCAACATGTTCAAGAGGGCATGATTAATGACAAAAACATTTAAAGAACATTTGTAGAAAGATCTTGGAGGATTCATGAAGGCAATATTACATATTTTTTTTCATTATTGACTGATGCAGGCAGCAATTCAATGGTCAGAAAATAGCACTTGCAAATTATCGCATTTATGTTGTACCTAACCAATCAAAATATCAAATTCAGTATGTGAAGCAATTTTTGTGGAATCGTTTGTGTGTCCGTCATCAATAATTTTCGAGTTAATTGAACCCTATGTAGTAATAATTCGCTTGTATATTACCGTCATGTAAGCCACCAAATCATTATCCTATTGATTATTGATAACGTTTTTCTTTAAATCAATAATTTGCAGAAGAATGTGGAATAAATCAGTTGAAGTAGTCTCCTTTTTATCAGTCTTAACTGCCATATCTTATATCTATCTCTGGATTATCAACTAATGTCAAGTAGAACATTTTGAGGTCCAACACAATTTGAGAAAGCTTGTGTAAGCTCTAGTTATACTTTAATGTGAAGGCAGTGCATATTTCATACGTTATGATTTTCATAAAGTATAATGCAGTTCTAAGTTACCATATATGACACGAAAGCACAGAAAAAGTCCCCACACAAACAGAAAAAGGTGAGTAACACTGAGATCATAAATTAAGAACCTTAACTAGTTAGGATGTAACAGCAGCTTACAGGTTTCATCAGAGCATTCAACACACATAGCTAAATCATCATGATTTCCAATTATATCCTCAATTCCAGAATGCAAGTCATACCTAAAATATTTTGCAACAGAATGTGTCATTAATTAGAGTCTGGTAATTATAGCACTAAATGGAATTACGGCAGGCAGGATGGTAAAAATTCTAAAACTGTATTTTATTGTGTATTTGTGTTAAAACCTGAATTGCAAAAAAGAAAATGCTTCACACTCTTAGAGTGACCAAGTAAATGGCATACATACAAAAAGAGATGTTGAACATATAATGCAAGCAAACAATCAAATAAGCCAGCATGAATAAAGGAAATCTTCATTTAAGAGTAGAGAAATATCGTGCAAAGTATACATGTATTCCTACAGGCATACGTCATACACTCATACAACACATAAATGTTAAGGAGAAATTGTTGTGTTCTTGCCCTGCTATCCATACACATGTTAAATATATCTGGGGTGTATCATACAAAAGAAAAACAGGATCTTCCCCTTCGGCCATAATCATTTGGACGGAGAAATCAATATGTGGCCCACCTTGTAAAACATCTGGAAGACGGCCTGAATTAATCTAGAAGCGGGGCTACCATATAGCCACATTTCTTTACTGCACACTACATATGGTATATAATTTAACAGTCTTGATTACCACTAAACAGAAATGGAAGTGTGCTTCCCTTAGAACATGAAAGCATGATCCGTTGATGCATCAAACAGTTGTCCCATGTGATAATAAAACTATAAATGTGAATCTCCCTTATGTTAACTTTCATTATAAAGCTCTCACTGATTGTTTGGAAGGTCCAAGAAGAAGATTATAGTTCATCTAAGTATCTAACTATTTTAGCCCTTTTTATAGTTCATCTAAGTATCTAACTCCGCCAGTGTTACTTCAATGCTGCCGGTCCCAAGCCCGGGTAAAGGAGGAGGGTTGTGTTAGGCAGTCGGCAGCCAACGTTAAACTTAGTCGAATCTTTATGACATGGACAAACGATATAAGAGTGTTAATGCTAGGTCGTTGCCCAGAAGCAACGCGCTGGATCGTCCGAGTCCAGTGACAAATGAGCAAGGGCCGCTACATCGCCGCCTGGGTGTAGTGAAAAATAAGCAAGGGTTCCCGCATCTTTGTGAACGGGTGCGGGTAAAGAAGCTAGTTCATGATAGGAGGATTCGTTTTGGGACTTGGAATATAGGCACACTCACAGGAAAATCGATGGAAATAGTTGACACTATGATCAGGAGGAGGATCAATTTCATGTGCCTTCAAGAAACTAAGTGGGTTGGAGCTAAGGCGAAGGAATTAGACACTTCGGGTTTTAAGCTTTGGTACACTGGCAAGGTTAAATCGAGAAATGGAGTGGGTATAATTGTCGACAAATGGTGGAAGAAGGACATTGTAGATGTAAAGAGGGTAGGAGATAGGATCCTAGCCCTAAAATTCGTAGTGGAGCAGGACACTTTTAATGTGATAAGTGCTTATGCACCTCAAGTCGGGTGTGAAGAACACCTCAAGATAAAATTTTGGGAGGACTTAGAAGGCTTGATCCAGGATATACCACTTAGAGAAAAGATTTTCCTAGGAGGGGATCTGAATGGGCACGTAGGGAGCTCTTCTGAAAACTATAGGGGGGTGCATGGAGGTTATGGCATTGGGGTGGTAAATACCGAGGGAAAATCTATCCTTGATTTCTCGTCTGCTTATGATCTTATGGTTGCCAATACATGTTTTAAGAAGCGGGAGGAGCACCTCATCACATACAAGAGTGGGGCAGCATGCTCGCAGATCGATTTCTTCCTCTTTAGGAAAGGAGATCGAAAGAGTTGTATGGACTGTAAAGTCATACCTGGAGAGAGCTTGACTACCCAACATAGAGTCCTGGTGATGGATATACGAGTTAAGGGGAAAGTGAAGAGAAGGGGCCAAGGTAAGGTTTCAAGGATTAGATGGTGGCATTTGAAGGGTGAAAAACAAAGGATCTTTCAACACAAGGTGCTGGAGGGAGGGTTTTGGGAGGCAAACGGAAGCGCAAATGATATGTGGGACAAGGCGGCCGAGGGGATCAGGAAGATAGCTAAAGAGACGCTGGGTGAATCAAGAGGGTGTGGACCTAGGGATAAAGAATCTTGGTGGTGGGATGATAGTGTACAAGATAAAGTTAAGGTAAAAAGGAAATGCTTTAAAGCTTGGTCTCTATGTAAGAATGCGGAAAATTGGGAATCTTACAAAGAAGCAAAGAAAGAGACTAAGAAGGCGGTGAGTGAGTCGAGGACTAAAGCTTTTGATGGATTATACCAATCTTTAGGCACCAAAGCTGGGGAAAAAGCTATTTACCGACTTGCTAAAGGTCGAGAAAGGAAGACAAAAGACTTGGATCAAGTGAGATGCATTAAGGACGAAGAAGGTAATGTCTTGGTTAAAGAACAAGACATACAAGAGAGATGGAAGAACTATTTTCACAAATTATTTAATGAAGGTTACGAGATTTTAGCATGTGGAGATGAGCTGAACATGCGAGAGGATGACCAAAATTTCACCTTTTATCGCAGAATTCAAGAAAAGGAAGTGAAAGAAGCATTGATACGAATGGATAGTGGTAAAGCAGTTGGGCCAGATAGTATACCTATTGAGGTTTGGAAGGGTCTAGGTGATAAAGGCATTGGTTGGCTCACAAGGTTTTTCAACAAGATATTGAGGTCAAAGAAGATGCCGGAAGAATGGAGGAGAAGCACCCTAATCCCGATTTATAAGAATAAAGGGGATATACAAAATTGCGCCAATTACAGGGGGATTAAACTCATGAGTCATACTATGAAGTTATGGGAAAGGGTGATTGAGCGGAGACTAAGAAAAGAAACCAGCATTTTAGATAATCAATTTGGTTTTATGCCCGGAAGGTCGACCATGGAAGCAATTTACTTGTTGCGGCGTTTGATGGAGCAATATCGGAGGGATCAAAAGGACCTACACATGGTTTTCATTGACTTGGAGAAGGCGTACGATAGGGTACCCAGAGAGATTTTGTGGAAAGCCCTAGAGAAGAAAGGGGTTAGGATTGCCTATATTCGTGTTATCAAGGACATGTATGAAGGAGCTATGACTAGTGTGAGAACACATAGTGGGTCCACAGAAGATTTTCCTATAACTATAGGACTACACCAAGGGTCAGCTTTGAGCCCTTATCTGTTTACCTTGGTCTTGGATGTACTCACGGAACACATTCAAGAGCCAGCACCGCGATGTATGCTGTTTGCAGATGATATTGTCCTAGTGGGTGAGTCCAGAGAAGAGCTAAATGGGAAGGTGGAAACTTGGAGACAAAATTTAGAAGCGCATGGCTTTCGTTTAAGCAGAAGTAAGACAGAATACATGGAGTGCAAGTTCAATAAAAGGCGGAGCACTACTAACTTAGAGGTAAAAGTTGGGGATAATGTCATACCACAAGTCACTCGGTTTAAGTATCTTGGATCCATTATACAAGAAGATGGGGAGATAGAGGGAGATGTAAATCACCGGATTCAAGCAGGATGGTTGAAATGGAGGAAAGCTTCGGGTGTGTTATGTGATAAAAAGGTACCACTCAAGTTAAAAGGAAAATTCTATCGTACCGCGGTTAGACCAGCAATGTTGTATGGGACTGAGTGTTGGGCGGTCAAAAGCCAACACGAGAATAAACTAAGTGTAGCTGAGATGAGAATGTTGAGACGGATGAGTGGCAAGACTAGGAAAGATAAGATCAGGAATGTTACCAGCAGAGAGGGAGTTGGGGTGGCACCTATTACAGAAAAGATGGTTGAATCTCGACTTAGATGGTTTGGGCATGTATGGAGGAGACCTGCAGATGCCATGGTTAGGAGAGTTGATCATATGGAGGGAAGCCTAGTTGTTAGAGGCAGAGGAAGACCTAGAAAAACTATAGGTGAAACTATTAAGAAGGATTTAGAGGCGAATGGTTTCACTAGAGATATGATTCACGACAGACCACTATGGCGTCGTTTGATCCATGTAGCCGACCCCACCTAGTGGGATAAAGGCTTGTTGTTGTTGTTGTTGTTATAGTTTCCAAATAATACACACAATAGAAGTCTAAACTATGCAATTAAATATTACTCATATTTCACAGAATCTAAAGTGATAGGCTAGTGGTTTTAAGTGTTGATTTGGGATAAATAATGAAATGGCTCAAACCATAAGCTTTACATATGCAGCAATCAAGATTAGAGAATAATCAGCACTGGATAAAATTCTCATAAATTTAAATCATAGTTCAAGAAGGAAATATCCCATAAGAACCCATTATTGACAAAGAGCAATTATGCTATCTTCATCAACACTGCCTCTAACCTCTAATACCTCCTCTAATACCCTTTTAACTTTTTTTACAAAAAAGGAAAAGAAAACGCATTGAATTGACATAAAATTATAAAAACAAGTTGCATAAAAAAATATGAAAACAAACCTTCTAATTGAACCATCAGAACCAGCACTAAGAGCAAGCAATTCACTCTGAAAACAACAATCCAGAAGTGCAGCTTCTGAGGGAACTTCTAATCGAACTTGAGAGCTACTCACATCGTACAATCGAAGACTCTGCAATATAATTCACCTCATGTGAGTATGTGACTATGCATACACATATATAGCCATATAGGTATCTGTATGTAAATAAAGGGGAAGGTTCAACTCACGCCCGTCTAAGATTAAGAAGTTTTACACTCATCAATAACATTTTCTCATATCCATAATACATCAAGTCCACCTTTGGATAAGATGTTCTTATTGTGTTTATCAACATGCAAAACTTCAAATTAATCCGACGCTATACTTAGTTTTACTCAACTTTTATAAGGCTTATAATTTAATATATAAGTTGATTATGATGAGAGTGTATAATAATTTTTTAGTTCAACGACTAGATTGATAAATTATGAAATCAAAAAGAAAAAAAAAAGGTTATTAGCATGTGTAAGTTGAACTTTCCCTTGTATAAAAAAACTAGGGGTAACCCGTATCTATGGCATTATAGATATAAATAAAGGGTTTAATTAAATTGCAATGGATCTAACATAGGGATAGAACAACCATCCATTTGATTGTGCGAAGTGAAGATGAGAGAAGTAAAGAAGGACAAAAGAAGAAAAATTGAAATTTAGCTTGTAGAGAGAATAAGAAACATGCTACTCTAAGTTGAATTTGAATTAAAGTCAACCGTCCAAATGACAATGTCAATTTCAACCCTGCAAATTTTATCCTTGTACATTTTTTCCCTTCTACTTTATTATTATTATACATATGTATATATATATGATGTAGGTTAAAAATAATGAGAATATATATAAATATACTTACGGAGTCCCAAGAAGAGATAAGGAGATTGTTGGAATGTGGAGCGAACAGGATTCTTGATACTGCATCTCCAATAGGGTTTTTGAAGTCTAAACAACTACTTCCATTCATTGCTGAATCAATCGAGCTCAGATTTGGCGAGAAAGGAGAAGATTTTACCCAAAACCCGGAGTGAGAGACTGAGAGAGGGGTTTGATTTCTGAGGTTATAAATTACCCTCTCAAATCTCAATTCTTCTTCGGAATTTGGATTCAAAGTATTTTCCCGGGTAAATGACTCCCCTTGGACTTATTTAGGCCGCTTTTGATTTGAAGTAAATAAACTAGCAAACAGGATTAATTTTTTTTACGAGAGTATCTTTAGAATAATATAAGGGTGGTGCTATTACCACCCCCACAATTACTTGCTTTCACTCTCACTCCCAATAACACTCCCATTAACTTATTTTTACTTATTTTTACTCCCATAAATCTTCACACCACTCCCACCTTCTAATACATATAATTAATAATAATTTTCTTTTAATTAATTAATTAACTAAGAGCTACAATACCAAATTACTCTCTCTAAAAATTGAATTCTTAAAACTCTCCTTCTCCTTCTCGTGCTCTGCATCTCATTCTCCCTCTCTCTATGATGAAGCCCTAAAACTCACTCCCGTCCTCTCCGGCTCGCTCTCCCTCGCCGTCTCGTTCTCCCTCTCCCTCGCTGCCTCGCTATCCATCATAGAGAGCGCCTCTCTCCGACAGGCCTCTCCGACCCTAGCTCCCTCGCCACTCCGACCAAAGGTACCTCCACTCTCCTCCCAACTTTTCCTTTTGGGGATTTCTTTCAGAATTTAGTGTTTTTTTTCCTTCTGCATTTGGTTTATCAATTCAAATCCTGCATTTAGAACATACAAAAAATCAAGGACCAACCAACAAGGTAAATGTTGAAATTGATTGGATAGAATCACAAGTGTGAACCTGCTCAGAGAGGTAAGTTGCATATTGCCGTTCCCCATTTGTATACGCTGTTATAGCCTGCAGAGAATGGGGATTTGGTGCTTGATTGTAAAAGTTGAAACGGAACCTTTAGGACTAGTTGAAGAACGTCCCTCAGTACCAGCTAGGACCTGTGAATAATTCCTGAATATATATACATATATGGAACAATATAAGCATCTAAGGTGAACTCTTGGAGATGAACAATGAAGAAATATGCGGTAACTTGAGATTTGATGAAAAAAATTATATACACATTTCCTTATAACTAAAGGGCCAATTTCTATATTTAAGTTGTTTGATACAATGTGAATGTTTGGATTTTAATGTCAACATGTCTTGATTATTATTATTGTTAGTCTGAGAGTGTGATCTTTCTACGAAATTCACCCTATATTTGTTCAAATACTGGATTTGTCAAATTGTGAATATAAACTTCTCGACAAAATGCTCATTAGGTCATTAAGATATAAAACTGGTATGCATTTGAGTTCAAGTAAATGGGTTATCAATTAAGTGGCTAGTTACTGTGATTGGCTTTAATACTTTATGTTTACTACTAATATTTGTTGTGATTTTGCTGTAGAGAAGGTTAACTATAAAAGAGAGAATTTGAGGACTTAATAAAAGCATAAAGCAACTATTTCTTGTCATTATTTTTAGTTGAATTTATAAATTTAATCTTAGTTTTAATCATTTTTAAAATGCCATTTATTTAGCTAAATGTGAGCGTATATATATATATTTATACAAGCGATGGATAAATCTAATTATCTAAGTACTTCAAGAAGGAAGAAGGGAGGAACCCTATACATTTATCCTAGTCTCAGAACTCAAGGGATACCACATGTTAGGCATCTTACAACCCTTTTTTGTATAGGGCCCTGTCGGGTTGTGTAAATTGACTAATTTTAAAATTAGTTCACTTTCAAATTTCAGTTAATGAATTCTAAATATGTGCATTATAAATAATTCAATTATAATTCACAGAATGTTTCAAAGACTTGACTCAGAAAAAAATATAGAAATAGAGTTAATTTCGTAGCCCTAGAATTATGCAATTTCAAGTTTCATTTGAAATGACTTCATTTGAGTTTTCATGAATTAAAACTTGACTTATCATATCCACTACTGATCAATTTTCACAACCAGTTGTGAAAGCTGTTCTGAAAGCTTGGAAGCTTGGAAAGAGAGAAAGAATCATTATTTATTTATTGATGTAATGTTTACAGCCAGTTCTGAAAGCTGTTGAAAAACCTCACCTTCTTGGATTTCGCTGAACCAGCTAAATTTGTAGCTTTTCCTATCAAGTTTGAAATCTGTTTGGTTGAGTACTTCCCCAGGGTAAGCATTTTAATCACATTTTCATTCGATGTTTAATAAAATTATATAGTATAAGTACTACAGCTACTAAGTTATAAATGCTAAATTATTTATGCAGCAAGTTGAAGTTAAAAAGGTAATATCAATGCTATATGAAGCGTTCCATGGTGACGAGGCGGATGATATCTTTATTGTTGCACATAATGCTTGTGACATACTTTTGAATGCAATGAAGGCAACGACACCAGAGAAAGCCCAAGAGCATGATTCTAATGCAACTCCATCGGAAACGACAAGACCTCTACCAAAAGACAAAGGGAACACATATGTGACTAGGAGAAGGAAGAATTAACTTTTTGGATTTGGAGATATTATCAACTTGTATTAGAACTCTGTAAACTTATTTAATTTTTGCTAATTGTTAAACTTAACTATGTAGTTTTTTGGTTTATGGTTATCATCTATTTGCTAATTGTTAGTTTAGGTTGATGGATACCATCTTTTTGGTTTGGTTGATGGATATCGGTTGAATATTATGTACTTGTTTTGGTTATATATAGCAAGGAGTTGGATATTATGTACTTGTTTTGGTTATATATCGCAAGGAGTTGGATATTATGTACTTGTTTTGGTTATATATCGCAAGGAGATGGACCTTACATTGGCCTTTAACTTGTTTAATTTTTGGTAATTGTTAAACTTAACTATATAGTTTTTTGGTTGATGGATATCATCTATTTGCTAATTGTTAGTTTAGGTTGATGGATACTATCTTTTTGGTTTGGTTGATAGATATCAGTTGGATATTATATACTTATTTTGGTAATAAATTACAAGGAGTTGGATATTATGTATTTGTTTTTGTTTATATATCATAAAGCAATTGTTGGATATTCTGGTTCATATTTTAGCACTCAGTTGCTAACCTCGGCCTCTAACAACCGAGGTTGATGAATAATTTCGGTTCCTTATGACCGAAGTTTATCAAATTCCTCGGTCTCCTTGGACCGAGGTATACTGGTTCTTTTTGTTAGTTCTCGGTTACTAACCTCGGCCTCAAACAACCGAGCTTTATGAATAATTTTGGTTCCTTATGACCGAGGTTTCTCCAATTCCTCGGTCTCCTTGGACCGAGGTATGCTGGTTCTTTTTTTTAGCTCTCGGTTGCTAACCTCGGCCTCAAACAACCGAGGTTTATGAATAATTTCGGTTCCTTATGACCAAGGTTTCTCAAATTCATCGGTCTCCTTGAACCGAGGTATTCTGGTTCATTTTTTTAGCTCTCGGTTACTAACCTCGGTATCCTAGGACCGAAATTCATTAATATCCTCGGTATTCTAGGACCGAGGTTGTCTGTAAGTTAATCAAATTACCCAAAGAAATTGAATTTAATCAAATTGCTCAAAAAAATTGAATTTAATCAAATTACTAAAAGTTGTTGTCATTTATATACAAAAAAATTACATGTTTACAATTCATGAAAAGCAAAAAATTACACCGTTTAAACTTTGTGAACATCAAATAACCACATGTAATGACAAACACTTTATATGCGACTTTCACCACTACCAAGATTACAATCAATGCCATTAAAATATGAATCAAGAGGCACAGCTATAATCGTATCCTCAGAACTTTGGCCATCACCACCATCAATATTATTTTTGATTGAATTCGAAGGCTCTAACTCGTTAAATGTGTGAACACATTTTGGAATTTGGGATATTCCTGCAATTTAAGTGAAATCAATTGCTTGAATAAATGAACAATCTCTCCATATTGTAGAATCAAGAGAACACTCATCCTGCACATAAAAAAATATAGTAAATTTCTACGTGACTAATATTCGATTTTGATTGACCAAAATCGAGTATATTATCTTAACTAGGTCCTTGGTGAACAAGTTAATACATAAATGTTAGTTCTTAAGGACTGAGGTATTTGGAGAAGAACATAACCTTTTTAGAATTTTTTTTCACTATCTCGGCTCCTAAGAGCCGAGTAATAGGCATATATTCGACCATTCAGGAGCGAGAAAAATGATAAATTTTGGTTCTGTATAACCGAAATATCATTCTCCTTCACGTCTTCATATGACACATTCGGTCACCGAAAACCGAACAAGTGCTACAATTTCGGTCCCCCGTAACCGAGGTAACCTGTTCTGATGCTATAATTCGATCTGTTGGTATAATTTTTTTTTTCATATTAACTAAACAAAGTAAACATTAAACATTATAAAAACAAACATACCTCTCCTTCATTAGGTTTTTCTACCTTGTCAATCTCCATTTCTCTTTTCTCTAACATTCTCTACAACTTAGGGTTTTTTGTGTTGTATCAATAGAGTTTTTGTGGGTTTTATTGGTTTTTGGTGAAATTTTGTAACTAATATTGTTTTAACTGAATATGGAAATAAAAATTGGTTGAAAATGATCAAGAAATTTGGAGGGAAGTTCATTCAATGTGGTGGGGTAAGTTTTTTGAAATGGATTGAATGAGATGAAATGGGTTAATTATGCAAGAAATGGGGTGGAATTGAGTTAATGGTTAATAATTAACCATTAGGTAAAAGCTAATGTTAGTAAAACTAGAGAAAGTGGGAGTGGAAGCAAGCAATTGTATTCTTTTTTTAAGTGGGAGTGGAAGCAAGCAATTGTGGGGGTGGTAATAGCACCACCCTAATATAATAGTAGATTACTTTCATGAAATTTTAAAAATTTAATTTAAAAGTAGCAAAAGTGATTATCAAAAATTTTACTATACTCATTTCTAATATAAATTTCATGTTAAAATTTATAAAAATAACTTAATTATTATACAAATGATAAAAATAATCTTTCATTTAATCCTTAAAATAGATCCATTGAAAAAAATTGTAACAAAAACAGAATGAAGATAGAGAGGAGCCAAATCCCTCAAAGCCTAACCATGCTTGAATTTGTATAGGCTATAAATTACTAAATCAAGTTATTCTTATAAAATGCTGAGTTAGGCTTCTTTCAATTGGCCAATTGGGTAAACAAAATATATTGGGTCACACAGCTGGCCCAATTCTAAACTGAGCTGCATTGACTTTCACTATTGCCTAGTTTTATTTAGCCCACTTAATATTTAAAGCCTAAGCTGGAGGGGGGAGGAATGAGGTTATGTAAAATGATTACTTCCACTACATCAACTTAATCTCACTTTATTTTTTTTCAAAGTCTTTCACTAGGAATTTTTTTTCTTTCTTTTTTTTCCCTGGAACATAAACCTGAACGTAGTAATGGAGGTTTAAAGTAATATGTTTCTTAAAAAGTATAATTTGAAACTAGAAAGCGTATGCGAGTTATACATATAAGAGAATATGGACGAATTATATTAGTGTGAAGTTGGTAAAAGTCTCATTTAACTACCTTAATTTTTTTTAAATGTTTATTTTATAAATAATTATTGAAAAATTTTAGTAGGTAATAATATAAACTTTTGCTTCTCTTATTTTAGAGCAAGAATTTGCATTTTGTCCTCTTTATTCTACATTATCATAAACTTCTAGTGAAAATTTAAAAGCACTATATTTTTGTACTTGTTAGTATAATATTCTTCTCGTCTTTTGTCTTATGTAATTTTACGTGTTACATGGAGGAGACGGGGAACCAAGCTTCTTGGTGTAGTATAAGGCTACTATTATAATAGTTTTGGAGTTGACTGAGTTTGCTTTTCGGGCTGATTTTTGGGGTTATTAAAATAATAATTGGCCAGCGGCAGTCAATTAGTCATGAACTGCAAGTAGAGATTAGTTGAAGTGCACAAAAACTAACCCATCGTAAAAAATCCACCAAAAAAAAAACACGGAAGAGAGGGGGATAATATATGCCAATTAGGTCCTTGACCATTGTGCATGAACATACGTGCATGCACAAAAACTAATGATTATATAAAGTGAATAACAATTTAATTTTTTAATTATTTTTGTTACAAAGTATCCTTACATTTACATTGAGATGAAACTAATTCTTGCTCGGCAAAGTGAACAATAAATTCAACTATCATAAAGTCTTGTTATATACCGCAAAGTATTATGGCATATATATTGATTAGGGCGGTCTTTCTCTTCATTCATTGGTTGAGTTCAAGCTTCTTTTAAGGCACTTGGTGGTACTAAATTTGGTTAGGCACGGCCTGCATAGCTATTTGTTCTTTCACTAGGTTCAACAAGAAGATAGTTCACTATGTTGAATGAGGGTCCAATGCTCTTTAGCAGTTTCATGGAGTACATCCTACTTATTCATTTGTGTAAAAAATGAAAAAAAGGTAAAATCTTGTTATATATATAATTTTTCTCATTGTACCTCGTGAATTTATGAGAAAGAAAAATAAAGGATATAACGTAAACATATTATAAACCTATTTTAAATTTTAATTTAGAAAATTCAGCTATTCTTCTAATTTACAAATATGGTTTAGTTTATACAAACACGTGATGATGAATTCTGGCTAGCAGTCAAAACATAATCGATCTCAAGCATGAAATTGTTGTAGAAAAACTCAATTTCCAAGTAAAGATTATGTTCACATTGAAATATTATATTTTTTCCCCATATTCTGTGTTTATAATTTATTTTACTTTATTTTGGTGCTCACTACATAATAACAATGATATATGATATTGAAGATGCTCTAAGTTGGTTTGATTCAAAGTCTTTGTAAAACCAATTTATAATTGATGAATATGTATACATAGAGTATATTTTTCACACAAATTATCGTAGTTAAAATATTAGAGAGATACTTTTAGTGATCATCGCTAAAGGGCCGGTCCGTATGAGAATTTTTTTATATATTCCTAATACCTTCCACAACTAATAAAGGATTAAGGATTTATGAGCTAATGGCCTTGTGTAGTCTATTGGTGTCTTCTTTATCCTAATAATAAGGAGGTTTTAAGTTCAATCAATATGAACGTGTGTAACTACATATTGAACCATTTGTTGTGTCCACGTATTGTTGTAGTGATTGTAAAATTTTGGCTTGTATCAAAAATAAATAAAGGATTTAGGAATTAGAGAATTTAAGACTGAAGAGTGGAATATATATATATATATATATATAAATCAAAGATTTTTTTTTTTCCTTTCAAAAAAAAATCAAAGAAAAATCTTTTCGTAAGGGCCAAACTTCCAAAATTGGAATCAAAATTCGCAAAAACCACAATTATTATTGACAATCATAAAGATAATGTCAAAATTGCGTCAGTTATTAACTTTGAATTTGTGGATTTGGTTGTGCCCTATGATAAAAGACTGACTTGAACTTGAAAATTTTGAAGTCTCACTAGCTGCTGGTGTGAGATTGTGAGATTTATATTCTCACTCACCTTGATGTAATAACTGATAAGTGTAGGCTTCTTATGTCTTAAAAAAGTAAAAAAAGCACTTTACCCCCTAATTTATAAAAGTCGACACTAACGCCCCCCTCCCCCCCAAAAAAAAAAAACTATTAGATGTTATCTCTTAACTCCCAAAATGGCATAAACGCACGAAAATTGTATAAGAGGATAAATGATTGTGTTGCTAAGACGACACTTTTTAAATAGTTGATAGTCTATTTGGTTTAGGGTTACGGTATATGTATAGGGATGAAATATGCTTTACTCGGGGGTTGGTTGGGCGCCGGGGGGAAGGGGTTAGCACATTTATCCTCATTTAACTAAATTTTTTAAACTGGCCATCCCCAAAATTTAATTGAAACCGCTTGTTTAACTAAATAAAATAATTTAATACTTTATCATGTCTTCTCTTACTTTGATTAAGTCAAATAAAGCATTAATAATAGAGAATAAAATCAAGATATCTCACTCAAATAAATTTAACTTGTACAAATTTTATAATTTTGTAAATTGTACCATACAAAGTGATAATAAGAATGATTAATGAATGAAAATCACCCTATATGTTATCATGTTTGGTAAAAAAAAAATTCAAGTAAATTTGTGGCCCCTACAAGATTGAATTCTGATTTCATTCCTATATGTCTAACTATGTGATACCTAATTTTTCTAATTTTTCTCTTTAAAAATATTCATTTTACACTTATGTGTATGTATACATAATTTACCTCCATATAATTTGTATATTATGTGCATATTTACATTTGGGAGTTATTGATTAAAGATAATAAGAAAAAATAAATTGGAGTTATAAAATTTAATGGATAAAAAGATTAAACATGTATATATATATATGTAAAGAGAAAGATTGATCAATTTTTTTGTTTTATTTTTTTAGTTTTAAACCTTTGTACAAGGGCAAATATGTCTTTTTTGGGGGGTTAAGTGACAACAACTAATAGTTTAGGTGAGTTTAGCATCAATTTTTATAAATTAGGAGGTAAAGTGCCAAATTATGATAATTTAGGGGAGTTTAGTGTATTTTACCCAATTTATTAATAACGATCGAATCGATAAATTTTATTTTATTTTGACACAGGAAAAGAGATAATATTAATGAGCTAAATCAACGTTCAGAACATGTAAAATAAAAGGGGGGCAGGACATATCCCAAACCCTCAGACCAGACAAAGAATTACTCGCTGTAGCAATGCTATGCGCGACGCAATTTGCTAACCTATAAACAAAACTAACCGAGCATTGATTTAAGGCATTAAGAATCGCCTTACAATCGTCTACAATATAGCTAACAATAGTAAAATTATCAATCGAACTACAAACAGCAGATGCTAAAAGTTGTGAATCGATTTCAATGATGATACGCAATAATTCTTTTTCTTCAACCAGCTAAGTACCTCACGAAGGCTCAGTGCCTCTGCAAGAAAAGGCTGATAATGACCATGCTTCGAGCCCTGAATCGCAACGATGAAACAGCCGTTTGAGTCTCTCAATACACCTCCAAAACCCATCCGATTTGTTTCAGTAAATATCGAGGCATCAATGTTGCACTTCAAATAACCCGGTGGAGGCTTGCTCCATTGTTTTAATTGTTGATGTGCCTCACCTGCTGGAACAGAAGGAGATGAGAAGGCAGAACGCCATTCAGCCATACTTAATTCTGCTCTGCCGATGACAGTGGCCGCTGGCTTCAGCGAACCGTTCCAAAGATGATCGTTTCTGTTTATCTAACTGCTCCAGTAAAAAGCTGCGGCGTACTCCACCTCTGGTTTTGACCAGCGCCTCCTTGTATCATTCCACTAAACCATCATATTATCTGCTTTAAATTGGACATCGCAAAGCTGCGATTTTTGCCAAAACTGTTTAACAACAGGGCAGCCAATGAGCGCATGAAATAATGACTCCTTATGACCTGCACAAAGAGCACAATGCACCTCTATATCCAAATGCTTGGATCTTAGAACTGCTCTAAAAGGCACTACATTATTAATAGTACGCCACATGAAATTACGAATTTTTTGGGGCAAGTGCATCGACCAAATAAAATTCCAATCTGTAATAACTAGAGTAACAAGCGGCTAGTTCGTTTAGCATAATAAATTATAGTAATTCTTTATACTGTAATTACCTTTAGGGGTCCCATGCCCAATACTAATAGTCGGGCTTAGGAGTACACGAAAGCGGGATAGAAAGGATAGCATCCAGGTCTCTGGCGTCAAATAAATCATTAATTAAACTCACACCCATTCCATTTTACTGGGAATCAAAAGGCCATCAATCCTCACTTCCCGAAGTTCATCATCTGCAACAGTATGAATGTAAGGGTCCTCTTTATCAAGCAACCATGGAACACCCACAATATTAATGCTAACTCCATTCCCGATTCTTTTACGAGCCCCCGACAAAATCAGGTTTTTAGAGAATAAAATACTTTTCCAAATATAACTAGGATTCACTACACCAAAACAGGAAATTAGTAACAGTCACTTTTTTCATCTGTAACGGTTTATGTCCATTACTAGCCTGTAATGGGAGAAGTCCGTTACAGAATAAAAAATAAGCGTTGTTGTATCCAATTAACAATATTCGGATAAATTTTTAATTCTGTAACGGACATTAAATTAGTTAGTAATGGATTTTATGTGACCCATAAATTTTTATTATTATAAAAAACAAATAAATTAAAATATGTTCTCATTAAAAACATTAAAATTAAAAACAAATTGAATACTTAAAAAACAAAAGAACTTTACCAAATTTTCATTCCCCTCCCACTCAGAAATAACTATCCCGCTCTTGGTCTTTCTCGTCGAAACCCATTTACCCTCGCCAAAGTCAGCCCCGCCGGTGCTCGTCGCAGCGTCTTTGGTGGTCTTTCTCCTTAGCGTCTTCAGTGGTATCGCTACTTGTTTTGTTCTTTACGCGTCCCTCTTCACAACTTGCTAAAGGTACGCTGCTGTTGCTTCTTCTTCTTCGATATATAGAAAATCTCTATTAGGGTTTGGATTTCACTTTTATGGAATCAGACTTCTTTGTTGTTAAGTTGGGTTTCTTAGGGTAAAACTTTAGGAATCGACCAAAAAATGTGGTAGTCTGCTTTGTCTAGGTTTCTAAAATTAAAAGGCAAGTGAGGAAATAACAACTATACGATAGCTATTTTTTTTTCTATAATTGGATGTAGTAACAGTCAATATTCGTTACTGGCAAATTGTATACTACTATGCACAGTAACGGTCAATATCCGTTACTGCAAATTTGTCTGTTATTCTGCACAGTAACGGTTTTAGTGCGTTACAAGAAATAATTTAAATAATAATTAAACAAAAGCTAGTAACGGTTGAAAAGCATGACAAAAAATCAATTTCGCAATGGTCATGAATATGTCTGTCACGGTTAAAATCCGTTACAGACGTAATTATAGTAACGGTCACTAATTAATTTTAGTAATGGATTTTATCCGTTACTATATCAACTGCCACGCCAAAATAGTAACGGACATTTTGCGTTACTAAAATTTTCTGTAACGCAAAATGCATGTTACAAAATGCCTGTTTTGGTGTAGTGATTGCAACCCAACTTTGCATTAAAAAAATCATATTGAGGATAATAGCTAGCTTTGAAAAATTTTGCGCATAAAGTATTGGGATGAGTGATCAATCGCCAAGTTTGTTTAGCCAAAAGATTCGTATTAAAATCATGAATGCGCCGAAACCCTAAGCCTCCTTGAATTTTCTTGAAACAGAGTTTGTCCCAGCTTTTCCATCAAATACTGTTACTTCCGTTTTTCTTTTTCCCTCACCAAAAACTGTTCATCATTCTCTCTAGCTCATCACAAAGGGAGAGGGGAAGTAAAAAGACACTCATCATGTAACTTGGAATTGCTTGGATGACGGGCTTGAGGAGAACTTCTTTACCGGCTCTTAAAATATTTTTATTCCTCCACCCAAAAATTCTTCGATAAGCATTTTTCTTGACATAGGCAAACACATCTGCTTTATTACGATCAATTAGGGAAGGAGCCCTCAAATACTTGCCATGGTTTGAACACTCTTGAACCCCGAACAGGTCACAAATGGCTACTTTGGATTGAAGAGGGGTGCTAGCACTGAAAAGAATAAAGGACTTAGCAAAATTGACCATTTGGCCCGAGGCTTGCTCGTTATGGGTCAAATAGTCTTTAACCACTACACTTTCACTATCAATAAATAGGTGAGAGACTGAAGGCGTTGTTCTAGCGGCACTACAACCATTAATAAGCCCTCTAATGCACCTGTTATTCAAAATAACAGGTAACCCTTCAGCACATATTAAAAAAATATAAGGAGATATAGGGTCCCTTTGTCTAAGCCATCGAGAAGGAGAAATCGGACCAATCACATTACCCCCATGCTTTATAAAGTACTTGACAAAAGTTACAAAGAGCATAATGAGGTTTACCCATCGATCCGCAAAGCCTAACTTCGTCATCATCTCCTCTAAGAAACCCCACTCCACTCTGTCATAAGCCTTAGACATATCCATCTTTGAGAGAGGCGAAGCCATAGTTACCTTGAGTATGGCGATGCAAATATTGAACTATCTCAAAAGCCACCATAACATTATCAGTAATCAAACGATTCGGAATAAAAGCACTTTGAGTCTCCGAAATAATAGAGTTTAAGACGTCTTTCAATCTGTTAGCAAAGACCTTTGTCATAATTTTAAAGACCACGTTACACAAAGAAATAGGGCGCAAATCCGTTATCTTATTGGGCTTTTTAACTTTGGGAATAAGAACCACATTCGTATCATTCAACACATCCGGCAAGACACAATAATTAAGAGAGTGTGAACATCATTTGATAACATCCGTACCTACAATCGGCCAGTAAGTTTGATAAAACCCTGGATTAAAATTGTCAGGCCCTAGGGCTTTTATCCGGGTGCATTGAGCGAATCACCGTCTCCACTTCACCTGCCGTAAAATCTCTGCATAAGAGGGCATTTTGATTTTCTGAAATCCGGCTATAAACAGTGCTTAAAACCGCAGCACCATTACTTCCACGCGAGCAAAATAGATCAGCATAGTAGTCGTGAATAAGCTCTGGTAAACCGTAGTCCTAAAATTGTTTCGTGCCCTGGCTATCTAAGAGAAATCTAATTTCGTTTTTTTTCTTCTGAGAAGAAGAATAGCTATGAAATATCTTAGAGTTCGCGTCACCCTCCTTTAACCAATTTTTTTCGAACGCTGGCGCCAATAGGTCATTTATTACTGAAGAAGCCGATACAGGTTGAACTTCTCTGCTATTACCTCCGCCTGACTTGAGACATCGATATTCACTGAGAGAGATTTAATTTTGTGACGGCACTGAGAGATTGCATACCTGAATTTCTTACATATAATATTACCACATTCTTCCAAGGCTTGATTGCAATTAGTTAGTTTGACTCTTAAGTCTGATTTTAATAAGTTGCTCCAGCTTTCCTCAATAATTTCTTGGCATTGCGGCTCGAGTCTCCACGCATTCTCGAACCGAAAACTCCTTTTTCATCTTTTCGTGTTGGTAGGAAAATGCAAAAACAATGCTGAGTGGTCTGACGATTCAATCGGAATATTAATTACCTCAGCGGTTAAAAACATATTTACCCATTGATTGGTAGAAAAAACTCGATCTAGTTTCTCTTCCGTGAAATTGGCACTTCCTCGACTCTTCTCCCAAGTATAAATATGACCTCGCATAAAGACTTCCTTTAAACCGCAAGATTCGACCGTACTTCGAAAACCGTTGATTAGATTGACTGGATGTAAGAGACGCCCCCGCTTCTGTTTGGGCCATGATTTTATTAAAATTGCTTATACAGCACCACGGGAGATCAAATTTATGCAATAAATTTCGAAGAAAATCCCAAGATTCTTGGCGCCGCCATCTTTTTAGGTACCTATAAAACCCTGTTAAACGCCATTTATTAAAACCCGCCATCGAGACCACCACATCAATAAAATTTGACGAGCACCCAATAAGACTAACTGTATCAATATTTTTTCACATAAGAGCAATACCCTCGCCATTATTTACTCCTGCAACAAAACACATTCCCAAATAATTTATTTTATTCTGAACTTTTTCTACCTTTACTCTAGCTACTTTTAATTCCATAAAAAAAATAAAATCAGGCTACCTGGTGGGCACTAGGTCCACTAATTCACGAACTGTCTTACGGTTGCCTATACCGTGACAGTTCCAACTCAAGGTCGTCATAACGCTAGGCAGGCCTGCATACAAGGCTCCGCCCCCACAGGGGTTTCTGAACTCTACTCGACAATGTCCATTGTTTCCATTTCATTGTTATTTTCCAATCCCAAATTATTAAACGGCCCAGAACCCCTTCTCATTATTTTTGCTTCTGAGATAACCACCAATTCATTGTTATTGGGCCGGCCCACTTCATTTGTTTTATCACCAAGCATTTTATCATATACCATTATAGTGCCAGCATGGTTTTTGCTAATAAAAAAAGAATCCACCGCATTCTTGTCACGTGAGTTTTCACCACATGTCACCACGCCTTGATTACCGAAACTATTCCCATTCAAAATATTTCCTTCCTTGTTTTTAGCAGTCCCATCTATAGCCAATAATTGAGGAGACTTCCCACCACAAAATAACGGATTAACGTGTGCTAAATAATCATGTGGCTTATCATTGCCTCCCAACTGATTTTTTGAATTGCCACAATTACCGGGATTCGAGTTGAGCATATCCTTCGTATTATTTTGAGGGGATATTCCCTTACTAGAATTATCGAAACTGCCCCTTGTATTGCCAGATCCTGCCATTTGACTTGGTGCCGCCACCCGACTTCTTTCTCCGACAAAGTGTGACCATTGTTGACTTGATGTGCTTAACTTTCGATACGGCGCTGCATGTAGCCACGTACCAAACAGTCTAGGGGCATTTTTATCAGGGAATTGATACAATTTAACACAAAACTACTCCGCGTGTCCAATAACTCCACAAAAGAAACATAAATTCGGGAGGCGTTTATACTTAAAGTTAAGCACTGCCTTTTGTTGATTCACCTTTTTAATTCTCATGTTACGCTTGAGTGATTTCGAAACGTCAACTTTGACTTTGATCCGAATAAATTCCCGCCACTTTCCATCAAAATTTTTTGGATCCGATCGCATGTACTGTCCAATAAAATTACCAATATTTTGCGCCACCCGTTCCGACATGAAACCAATGGGCACATCGTAAATCTGGACCCAAAAGTCCACATAATTAAGAGTCACATTGTGCGGTTTGACATCATTCTTGAGAGGTTGGAAGACAAATAAATGTTGGTCAAAGGTCCACGGGCCATCGTTGATCACTCTTTCGAAATCCTTCTCATGCTCGAATTGGATAAGAAAAAGATTCAGCTTCAACTCCTTCATCCATATGTCCATGACTGGACTCCAAGCCGATAACATAATGCTTTTGATAGCCATAAAGTTCACTGTCCTTTTTGTGAGCAGCTTGCCCACCAAACACCATTTCAGCGCACTAGATAAATCTTCAGTTGGAACTTCATTGAGATCCATATCAAAGCCATCTTGAGAACCAAGATCCAAGTGTGCATATAAGTCTTCAATACTTTTGGATGACTCTCCCATAGAGAATGAAAAGCCAGATACAAAAAGAAAATATAGAGAAAAAGAAAGCAAGACCACAATCAGCCTGCCAGATGAACAGGGAAAATTCCATGCCTCTTATAAGGAGGAAAAAAATAAAAATTATTTAAGACTTGTTTGTTTGTAGTTAATCCAATATAATGATAAAAGATAATCGAATCGATAATTAAACTTAGTTTGAGAATAATATCTTCCCATCATTTTCATTTGTCTAAGCAAATTGAAAATTGGACTTTTCAACTGTGACTGGTTCCTACAAGTCCACTCACAAAGAGGGTCCAAACAAACATTCCAACTTAATTTGACTTCTTATCTTCATCACTCTTTTGTTTTGATTGGGTTCAAACTTGGCAAAAGTATTGTTGGCCTTTTTCTATATATATGTGCTAATATCTTGCTGGACCAATATGACATATTTTTTCTCACAATTTCTGTCTGTGAGTGGGAGAATAAGGATGGCACTTTACAAAAAAAAAAACTGTGGGAAAAATCCGAATTAACTGGGTTTTAACTCAACCAAAATTTAATAGTGGCCTTGCTCTTTTGCCTTTTTCTTTTTATACGATCGATAATTCTCATGCGACTTTTTAGTATAAGTTATTTATAATTATTACAAGAACGAGTGAAAACATAATCATTATTACAATAGTGGTGGACATTACAAATAGTTCAATAACATATTTATATAAATCGAACTCACAACGTCGAGTTTTTTTTATAACTATGCTTTTTTTTTAAACTTATTTTGCAAAATAGGGGACTTTTGAACTTATTTGTGGGAATAGGGTTGTTTTAAAATCGATAGTCGAAGTTGCATTTTTTGCATAAAAATCGCTAGTCAAAATAGCGTTTTTTGGGTTAAAAATGCTAGTCATGCTCGCATTTTTACACTTAAAATCGATACCCAAAGTCGCGTTTTAATGGGTAAAATCGATACCACTGCTGGTGGTTTTAAGGCGACAAAATTTTTTACTCTAACATCGCTATTCGTTGTGGCATTTTTTTAATTAAAATCAATATTCGTAAGTGCGTTTTTTTAATTTAAATATTTTTTAATTAAAACACACATAAACCTAAGCTGAGATTATTAATAGCGTTGCTTCTTTCTTCTTATTCTTCCACTGTTTCTGCTTCTTCTTCTTCTTATTCTCTTTATCTTCTTCATAGTTTAAAATTGAAAAAAAAAAACTGGGAAGCTCTACCACCATTCACGCATAATAATTTTTCTTTATTCCAATAAAAAAAGGTATGTCCATTATTTGTAGATCTATGTTTGCATAATAATTATATGAATGAAATGAATGGGATATTATTATAAATTAATGATATAGATTTGTTTGATTGTTTGTAGATCTATGTATGCATAATATATATATGTGTGGGGGTGGGGGGTTTAATTAGATAGGGATTTGTATATTTGTGAATGTATGTATTATTGTAAATTTTTAGATCTATTATCATATTATTGTAATACATTCACAAATATACAAATCCCTATCTAACCCCCCCACCCCCACATATATATATTATGCATACATAGATCTACAAACAATCAAACAAATCTATATCATAAAATGCAAGCATAGATCTACAAATAATGGACATACCCTTTTTTTATTGAAATAGAGAAAAAAGTATTATGAGTGAATGGTGGTAGAGCTTCTCAGCTTTTTTTTCTAAAAAAAATTTAAACTATGAAGAAGACGAAGAGAAGAAGAAGAAGCAACAGCAGTAGAAACGGCGGAAGAATAAGAAGAAAGAAGCAATAGTATTAATAATCTCAGCTTAGGTTTATGTGTGTTTTAATTAAAAAAATTTAAATTAAAAAAACGCACTTATGAATAACGATTTTAATTAAAAAAACGCCACAACGAATAGCGAATTTAGAGTAAAAATTTGTGTTGCCTTAAAACCACCGGTAGTGATATCGATTTTACCTGTAAAAACGCGACATTGAGTATCAATTTTACCCGTAAAAATGCGACCTTGGGTATTGATTTTAAGTGTAAAAACGCGAGCATGACTAGCGTTTTTAACCCAAAAAACGCTATTTTGACTAGCGATTTTTATGCAAAAAACACAACTTTAAATATTAATTTTAAAACAACCATATTCTCACAAATAAGTTCAAAAGTCTCATATTTTACAAAATAAGTTAAAAATAAAAGCATAGTTATAAAAAAAAACTCCACAACGTCTTGTTATAAAAAAGAAGAATATGCCAACCCGGAAACAAAGTTGTTGACTTTTTTCCTTTGTTTGAAAAAAAATTAAAAAAAACAAAAGAAACTCGGAGATACATCTAACCCAACCAACTTGGGTTTACGCTAGATTGCGATTTACACAAAAGAAACCCGTTTGGCCTAATTAGAACAGGTCACGCGGTTTGGGGTCCATACAAATAGTTTATATATGGAGCAGCTTTCGTTTTTCAAAGTAAATTTTGCTTTCTGTCAATTCTGTGACCAAAATAATCAATCATGAACAGATGACAGCACTTCGTAACAACAATTTGGACTTCATTATTGCATGTTCGATGCTATACAATATTTAAAACTTAAGGGAGGTATAAGTTTTTCAATTAATCCCATAAATAGAGAAAATTTCCTTTTTTATCCTCATGAGTTTAATCATTAATCCTAAAATAAAAAAGTTGTATACCATTAGACTCCTCTCCTCGATATATGTGCATGTATATATAAACCATTGGATTCAATTTATTCTCTCTATCTCTTTCTTTTTTTGGTTTTTTCTCCTTTATGTTTTAGAAAAGAAAAAAGAAAAAATCTAAAACTATCTTGGGATAATTAGGTGACAGTGGCACACACCCAACGCCACGTATCGATCTATACTTTAGTGAGGGACCTTTCAAGATTGGTACCACCACTACAAGTATAACGACAACATCTGTATTTTTGTTTTGGAAAAACTCATTCTCATGGACTGTGTATTATATTAATTAACTTTTTTTTCAAACTTTTTTGTCATATTTACTAATATAGGTACCGAAGTATACGCAATTTATGTATGTGTATATATAATTTTTTTGCACAAGTACTATAATTTGATTTAAAATTAGCATGGGTACGGTTAAAGATAATAACTATACCTGATGGTAACTAGGTAAAAAAAAATTAAAAACATCCCAAGTTAAGTGTAGATTTCCAAAAGAAAAATTAGGGTCCGGTTCTTTTTTTTTCAAACATTGTTAGGATAATCCACTAATTTTTCTTTAAAAGGATGCTATTTTTCAAGAGCCGTATTTGTTATTTCTCAGTTACAAATACTATACACATGATTGAGCTGTGACCGAGAAAATTTAATTCATAAATATTGTACTTATAACCGAAAAATCACATATATAATATCTGAGGAATTGCATCCTTTAAAAAAAAAAGTTTATGGACTACAACTTAATTTATTTTTTTAAACAAGAACTGAATTCCAAAAGCCACTTTTCAAAACTTTGTATTTTTAATAAATTCAATATTTATTTAAGTATTCAAAATAAGAAAGATTCTTCATTTTAAATAACATATCAAATTTGTTTGCACTTGAATCTTTTATAATGAAAGAAAGAAAGTTTACTTCTCTTCACCTACTCCCGGCCCCTTACTTGAATTCATCAAAGCATATTAGAATAAAATACACTAATTTGGATGTACGAACGTTCTTGGTCAAATTATCTTCAAAAGTGAATATAGAATATATATATATATATTATCATTTTGTTTCAACGAGATGAGTGGTTGATATGGATTTAGGATAATAAAAGCCAAAAATCCAGGGCAAAAGTTGCAGCGAGAAGAATATACCAAACGCCGTTAAAAGCCAATTGCTTCCGTCACCTTAAAATAATCGTCTAACTTTAACTTTTGTTATTTTTTAAATAAATAATAACTGAATAATCAATAATGCCATTTATTTTTTACTTTAGAATTTGATATATTTATATGTCCTAAAAAAGAAACGAGAATATTAATTTCAAATATTTAAATTTTTTTTAAAATAAGACCATTAATTTAAAATGAACAAGAAAAAACTTAATCATCAACTTGAATTTTGCACTATACGTATTACTTTTATCAACTTAAGTAAGTCGAGTAAAATAGTAAATTGGCAAAATATGCACAATTAGATTCACAATTTTTTAATAAATATTTTTATTGTCAAAATAATTATATTTTGCACAAAGTATAATATTATTTTAAAAAGTTATAATATTATATGTTACTTTAATAATATCACGTTATTGTAATAGAAAAAGTACGGTGTACAATTAATACTGAATTGAATAGGTACAAATAGTTAACGCTATTGGTGAACTACAATAAATGTTCTCATGAAGTTATTATAATAACAATAAAAATCCCTTCAATTTAAATAAGATTTCAACTTATAACTTTTCTTAAAATCGGGTGAGCACACTAATTAGATTAGCCCACTCAATCAAATACGTAACATAATAATACGTATATATTTATTTTTTATTAATCTATTTTTTGATATATTTTTTAAATATTGCGATAATATTTGATCAAATTATTAACAAACTATCAGCATGGTAGGTATTCTCTCCATTTAAAATAAAACTAAGATTCAGGTACAAAACTAAAAGTTTACTTGTAATTAGTGTATGCTTAAAAGATCATGGAAGTTAAAATAACACTCTTATTTACATCCAAAGGGTTGCCCAAGGTTTGATGATTGCGTAGCTTGTATTGGCAACTCGAGTTAGACCCAGCAAAAGAAACACTCAATATGATAACACGACACAATTTGACACAAAATTAAAAGTTAATGGGAGAAACCTTAACAATTTTGTGCTGTATTGGTGTTGACTCGATAAATTAACGGGTCAGGTCAGTTAATATTCATTAATATTATAATAGCATGTTAGAATTTGTTAATAATATACATTGTTGAATAATATTATATAAGTATATTTTTAGTATAAATGTATATAATTTGTATAAATATCACACATTTATTTGTTAATTTAAAGTGAGCTTACAATATATGATAGTATAATATACACAAACATAATTTTTATTATATATGTACTTAATAAGTAATAACAGGTCATATCGAATAATTTGTTAAAACACAAAATGAAAACACCCAAAACACAATAATGCCAAATAAAAAAGTCACCGAAAAAAAAAACACCCCAAAACACAATAAAAATTGACACGAACACGACTCCAACTCGAGCC
This sequence comes from Lonicera japonica, assembly GCA_021464415.1. Classification (NCBI taxonomy): domain Eukaryota; kingdom Viridiplantae; phylum Streptophyta; class Magnoliopsida; order Dipsacales; family Caprifoliaceae; genus Lonicera; species Lonicera japonica. Next base: position 33,564,031 of record CM038464.1, read on the forward strand.
ATTACTAGGTCTAACTTGAGTTTGAATTCCCTCCCCTTCACCTCCTATATTTATATCTTTGCACTTAATTTAAGATGAAAATTGTTAAGTTTAGAGAAAAGAGAAAATATATAATTGTATTGAATGAATAAATACATAAAAAGCGAACTCTATTTATATAGCTATATAAGATACAAGAAATAATCTAGTCTAACAAGAAAAAAGAAGACTAATACAACAAGGAGACAAAGACATAAAGAAATAAAGAAATAAGGAAAAAATAAATAAATAACTAATAACTTTAACAAAAACTAGACCCATTAACTTCAGTCGAGGGGAGGGGGTGGCCCGTGGGTCCCAAATTAAAAATGCTGATTTTTTTTCAAAATACTAAGAAAACTGACAAGTTCAATCGCAAAAAGCTTGTATCTGGTAATAGTTGAACCCTAGCAAATAAATAATTTACACTCTTATTTAATCAACAAACATACGCACATACAAAACCCCCAATTACCAAGTTCATATATATACATACATACGCACATACAAGCACCTCCTTTTGCTGCCCACCTCGCCTTCGCCCTCCCTCTCGCACCTCTCGCCGTCGCCGCCTGTCCTGCGTAGAGCTCAGACAGAGCTCCGGCCGTCCTCCTCTGTCCCCGGCGTTGCTGTCGACTCCACCAGGTACACATTATAGCCCTAGATTTCGTTTTAGCTAGTTATTGTGGTGGTTTTGTGATGGTTTTTGTGATGGTTTTTGTGATGGCATTTTTGATTTGCATGAATGTTGGTGGGTTGATGAATCAATTTGGAATATTTGAATATGGGGTGTGGGGTTTGTGGGGTTAATTGTTTAGATCTGATTTGTGGGGTTCAATATTTGAATAGCTAGTTAATTGTTTAGATCTGATTTGTGGGGTTTGTGAGGTTTCAATGTTTCGTGAATTGATGCTTGCCAAGACTGTAATTTGTGGTGGGATTTTTTGCTTTAATTTCTTTGTTTCCTTGTGGGTTTCGGAAGTCAAACCTATACTAGAAAATTCATTTAATCAAAAATTTAAAGCCAACGTGATTGATAATTATTGAAGAAGAAAAGTCTTTGTAAGTAGTTCTGTTGTAGTGCATGAACAAAAGAACACTTTGTATCCTATAAATCTTACTCTTTATAGAGCTAAATATAAAGAAAGAGAAGGATTTTACACAGTTAAATGTAAGTAGTGCGTGTACATAGATTTTTGTATCTATGTATGATCTTTTTGTGGAGCTATTAAATTAAGAAAAATAAAATAAGACAGTGACAATCATTGGTATTTTATATATTAAGGGATCCTTCTTTTCCTGGTCTTAGACCAATTTAAGAATTTTTCACACTTGATAACATAAGTTTAGTGTATAAACATTAATTATATAAATGTATATATGATCATGCACATGTAACTTTTTGATTAAATATGTTTGTATAGCTGATATTTGGATTAGTCTAATTAGAGAGGTGCCTACTAGATTTGGCAAATCTCTTATGTTTGAGTTTCACCGAGAGAGAGTTTGGCAAGAAATTAGTAAAAGAGAAAGGGGGGAATAAAGTTATATCATCACAAATTGTACAACGTGAATTACGATTTTAATGTTTTGTTAGTTTATTTATTTTTGCTTTTGATAGATGAGTGTCGAATATATCATTTTATGTATTTATTCTTTTTCTATTTTAAAAAATTTAAATAAGTTCTTAATTCAAGGGAAACATAAAATGGTTATATTAAAAAAAAATGGAGCATTAAATGAAAAAAAAATAAAAATTAGAGTCATGTTTGTAGACATCCCGGTCCGTGACCCCCGCAAGAACCCTAAATGACCTACGAGAACTATTGATTTGGAATCCGGGACCCACCCGAGCACCCGAAACTACCCCGAGGGGGTTTGTTGCGCGACATACCTATTTTCATGAAGGATTGTCGCACGACATATCACATTGTCGCGCGACAATCCCTGATATGTCGCGCGACAATCCCTCTCTGCACCCCGACCAACCACTTTCTGACACATCACAGTGTCAGAACCCATCACTTCAGCCGTTTGTCGCGCGACATACAGGTATGTCGCGCGACAAACATGCACAGTGAATTAGGAATGTCGCACAACAAACGGATATGTCGCGCGACACTTGCCTTTTTGGGGAAATGTCGCGCGACAATCTTCCCCGAGCAGTATAAAAAGGCCAACAACACCCCCAAGGGTTGAGGAGAGGCAGCAACTTAAATCTAAAAATTCTGAGTTTTAGTCTAATTTCATTATCAAGCATTCTATATTATCGTCTTATCTCTAGAGAATTATCGGATCTATTCCCGACACTCGACGTGTCCCGTCTCTGAATCGAATTCTCTGAAATATCTGAAGAAGGAAAAGATTATTATCACCGAAATCTCTCTCGCTGGATTATATTTTCTTTCTTATTATTATTATTCTCGTCGGAAGGTAAAGAAAGTCTCTTATAGTATTTAAACATTAAATATCTGTGTACTTGTTTTATTTCCGTCGTTTTGTCCACGTTTTATTTGAAATAAACTTATTGCCAAATTACAAATAGTCTATCGTTTTCAAAACAAAAGGCCCTGATAAAACTATTTGTAAAACCAGAAGAGTAAGTACATTATTATCCGGATAAAATCCTGTTTTCAAACCCGGACCGGTAAAACTTACTTAAGAAATTAAATACCCGATATATCCTATCTGTTTCATAGATTGCGATACGTCCGATAAAACTCCACTCAAGAGTTCCAATTTCATATCGAAATTAGTTCCATCATAAGATCCGCACTTTTACAAAAACTCGAGAAAACCGTCATTATCCGAGAAATAATACGAAAAACACCATTTCTAAAGAAACACAACTCTTGTCACTTGTATTTGCATTTCTCAAAACGAAACATCGAATCTTGGAACACAAAGGTTTTCTATCCCTTTTCCGTTTTCCCCATAAATTAGGGTTTTCGCTCAGAAAGTAGTAGGCTATCAGTAAAAGCATTCAAGTTTTTCAACATAGAATAAACATATAAAGACCACTAGAGACCGAAAGGGCGAATGGGTGCTTAACACCTTCCCAAACCGTAATATAGTTTCCGAACCCTATAGAATCCTGGTTTCGTAGACAAGTGTGTAAAGAAAGGCTTAAAAACCTTCATCTTATACAACCATTTTGTACGTTTTCCCGTAAAACGTACTGGCGACTCTGAACAAACCCCTTTGCATCTAGAAATAGAACATAGGGACACATGATATGAATCAAAAGAGACACTCCAGCAAATGGAACGAAGGAATCCGTTCCGACGTTTCAGACGCCCACCGAACGGGACGAGACCCGGGGGGTCGCATTTGCGCATTCTCACAGTGGAGACTCTGCTGGGGATTTAGAAAACTAGACTCTTATATGTGGACTTTTGTTTATCTGTTGAATACTTGCTTTTACTGCTTTCCCTACTTATGTTAATTGATTGAGAAGAAACTTTTTTTTGAAAAAGGGAGTTTTTTCAAAAAAACGTAATCAAGATAATGATATTTGTAAACCCAACCTTTTTTTTCGCACGCACTATCACAAATCATGCATTGGTTCTACGAGTGTGAATTTACCCACAAACCCTCGGAAGTATTATAAGTGAGTAGGGAGTTGGCTTGCTTGGGCCAACATAAACCGAAAGCATTTACTTCCACTCTCCTTGGCCAAGTACGCCCCCGAGTATATCGAGTGACGAGAACACTCACGTACCCGGAAGTATATCAAAAGGCTCTTGCACGTACCCGCCCCTGGGGTATATCGCAAGGTCTTGCCAAAAAGGAGGGAGCCTGAAGCCTTAACCGTTCGTACACCTGCGCTGCATATAAGATCGAGTCGAGTTAAAACACTTTAAACCGCCGTAGGGGATGTAACACCTTACGGCTTACTTTTCGACACCCTTTTAAAATCCGAGGCTCTTCTCGGCAATTTTTAGTGGTTCTTTTGGCAAAAATCGAGTCACATCACAGTCTTCCTTCATCTTCGCCACGTGGTTCGTCTACAGTCGTGAAGCGACGACAGACTGGAAGGTTGGCCGGTCGAGATCACACCGGAAGACTAGTAAGACCAAGCACACCTGAAATGGCCGATGAACGCAAGAATCGAGAGACAGATCAGAGCTAGCCGAGGCATCATCAGTTCAGCCAACCCTAGCCGAAATGCACCGTTTACTCATGACCGTCAGCAGGGATCTGGCAAACCTCACAAACGAGCAACAGGGTACCCGAATTCGAGTAGAAGAATTGTCAGTCGAACGAACTGCACCACCAAGGTTTGATCGACTACCACCGAATCGAGATCCGAACCAAGGACAGTCTTCACAAGTGCTCCCCCCAGTTCAAGGAACCAATCCACCCCAAACAGGCCCTATCATAGCCGGTCCCGTTCAGATCGATCCCAACAACCAATGGGCCCAGATTCAGGCCCCACTTATCAGCAACAAGAGCCACCCATAATTTGGCCACAACCCCAAGCACAACCCGTTTGACCCTCAATACCAGCCATGGCCACAAGTCCCCATAAGGCCCATTCCACCACCGGCCCCAGTAGCCCCTCCAAATGAATACCCAGATATCAACCGACTACTCGGGCAGTATGCGGAATCTGTTATAGCTCGGGAACAGCCCGACGAGGTGTCGAAAGAGAACGAAGAGATAAAGAAACTGAAGGAGCAGATGAAAGTTCTGCAAAGAGGGATTTTTCTGATAAAAGGGGAAGACGAGATCACAGATATGAACGCCTTCTCCCTCCACCCAGAAGCCAGACTGCCTCAAGGATTCAAGCTCCCTTCTATCACCAAATTCACAGGGACCATCCCCCCCCAAAACCCATCTCCAATCCTACATCAGATCCATGCAAGGTCTGGGATGTAGAGAGCCGGAGCTGGCTCAAGCCTTTCACATGACTCTCACGGGGCCGCCCTGAGATGGTTTTTTGATATGGAGAGACACCACACACGAAAACTTGGGGGATATCGTCAAAGAGTTCATGACCAAATACGGGTCCAACGAGAGTTTGGAAATTACCATAAACACCTGGAGATGGCCAAGCAAGGCGAGAAAGAAAGCTTCAGCGATTTCGTCACACGCTGGAGGGAGATGGCCTCCCAAATGTCCAAGCGACCCATGAAGAAGAGCAGTTGAAATCATCCAGAAGAACTTCACTCCAGCCGTACTGAGTTGCATGGGGAAGCATGTATTCCCACACTTCAGAGCCCTGTTGAGTATGGGATCGCAAGTGGAAGAGAGTTGGCCAAGAAAGCTGAAACCGATACCAAGAAAGCCTCATACACCGGAGAAAGACAGCCACTACAACCGTGAATCAACTAAGCTCATACCCATATCAACAAAACCCATTTCAACAGTCGCAACAAGTCCCTCCAATGAGTTGGCCTGCACAAGGAGACTTCTTCAAACACCGAAGCCAAGAAAAGGAGAATTTTTGCACCCTTCCCACTACCCTGGTCAAAAGCCTGGAACTACTCCAAAAGGCCGGATTGATCACTCCACTCAACCCGCGCCCCCCACCAAACTCTATTCCCAGCACCTGGAGAATGAATGAGAACTGTGCATACCATCAAGCAGCGGGCCATGACACGGAACGCTGCTTAGCTCTTCGTCATCGTATCCAGGACCTTATTGAAGCTGGAACCATCCCCGCACCCAACGGGCCAATGTTACCAACAACCCCCTTCCCAATCATGCTCCACCTGCGGAAATAACGCCTTAACTACTGACGAAGAAGGCTTTGACCCCGTAGGACTCATTCGGGACGACCCAGCCTATAAGGCACCGTTATGTCACCAGCAAAAGCACAAGTTGCCCCAGGCCTCAATCCAATAATCGACCAATGGATGGCCAAGATGAACTTCCTACCCGGGCAGGGCTTAGGAAAAACAAATCAGGGGATCTCGCAACCACTCATAATCAAAACCAATCCTGGAAAGCTAGGATAGGATGGACCCAAGACAAGAAGAAACAGACGTGGAAACCCCGCCCCCTAAGGAGACAATCTGTATGACAGAAACCTCCCCCGGACTTTCAGTTGGTCGGAAGAGCCGGAGACATCAGAAATCTCAGAAGGATCAGACTCAGCATCCCTCTGGATACAACAGATCACCCGCTCAGGAAGGGTATACCAGCCACCACCGATGGATGCCGAGAAATCATCACCATCCTAAGGAAGCAGGAGAAGATCGAGTGTTAGAACAGTTAAAGAAAACCCAGGCCCACATCACCATTTGGGGCCTCTTGGTTGCCTCCAAACCTCACATGACCGCCTTCATCAAACTCCTTGACGAGGCCGTCATATCACCCGACTCCACACCAGAACAACTGCCAAACATGATCGGATCACTCACAATCCAAAGAAGTCTGTCATTTTCAGATGAAGACTTATCTCCATTGGGAAGGAAGCACAGCCTGGCTCTCCATATCACCGTCAGGACCCGAGGGAAAATTTTGCCACAGGTTCTCATCGACAAGGGTCAACCATAAACGTTTGCCCCCTGAAGACCGCTAATGCTTGGGTATCCTGGATTCAGAGCTTCTCCATCCGCCATAACCGTCAGGGCCTATGACAACACCAGAGGGCCGTTTTGGGATCTCTGAAGCTCGATCTCATGGTCGGTCCCGGAAACTTTCCGGCCGACTTTCAAATCATAGACATTCCCTTCAGTTTTAACTTACTATTGGGAAGGGCATGGCTACACGACATAGGAGCACTCCCATCCTCCCTACACCAAAAGATCAAGATACCGTTTGAAGGAACATAATCACCATCCAAGGAGATCCCGAAAGGACCTTGGCAGATCTGGAGTTACCTGTTTTGGGAATCGGAGCCAGAGCATACAGTTGGGAGGCTTTTCTTACGAGCCTCAAGTACAAACTCTCAGCACCCAGGTAATCGAATATCTTCCCCCTGACAATATCCCCGGTCTCAGCACCAAGATCAAAATATGTTGAGAATGATGAAATACTTGCCTGGAGCCGGTCTGGGAATGGGACAGCCAGGACTACTTCAAGCCTTGGAACCAGTAACGAGGTACGAAAGGAAGGTTTTGGGGTACCAACACACTGAAGAAGACGATCGACAAAAAGGGGCCAAGGGCATCAGTATCCGAGTTTTAGCTCTCTGAACGGGTTTTTTGTCAAAGAATGGAAGGACTTCCCCTTTTGCGTTTTTCAGGAACCTTGGAGAAACAGCGACGGAGAGAACCTTCCAGGATGGGAAATCTTCTACGAAGAGGACCTATATGTCAAGGAAAACATCGTGCACAATTTCTCTACCAAATTGATAATCGGGCCGAAGGAAGAAAATGAAGACAAGAAGGATGAGGAGGAAGAAATGATCGGGGATCTCTTCGACATCATGGCTCTGGGGGATAACGAGCCAAGGGACGACCCTGTACACCTGATATACGCTGATCCAGACTACCAAAAGAAGGAAAAAAGTGAAATTATAAAGGTGAGAGGTGAGAGCGAGAGTAAGGCTAGGGAAGAGCCACTCCTATATTTAATTTTTAAACTTGTCCCTGTAAATACTATTAATGAAGAAAACTCTGTTTTGCGCTATCCTGGTATTCTTAATTCTGTAATTGCTTATATGAGTTGGAAAGATTGAACGAATACCCTGAACGGAGGAGCAGCGTATACAGAGCGAGGAATGAGACACTCTTGTAATTAACCTCGGACAGAAGAGGAGAGAAAAGAGGTCCGCATTGGGGCAAGTCTAAGTGAGACAAAAGAGAGGAATTCACACAAACTCTGAAAGAGTACGTGGATGTCTTCGCCTGGTCTTATGCAGATATGCCAGGTTTAAACATGAGATAGTCATGCACGAGATACACACCAAGCCGAGTTCAGATCCGTCAAGCAAAAGTTGAGGAAAACCTATGCCAGAATGGTCCCTGAAAGTAAAAGAAGAAGTGATGAAACAACTAGTGTAGGGTTTTTGCAGGTGATCGATTACCCTTCATGGTTAGCCAACATTGTGCCCGTTCCGAAGGCAAATGGAAAGGTCCGCATGTGTGTAGATTATCGAGATCTCAATAAAGCTTGTCCAAAAGACGATTTTCCATTGCCCAACATCGATTTGATAGTAGATAACACTGCCAACCACGCCCTGAAGTCATTTGTGGATGGTTTTATCGGATATAACCAAATCAAGATGCATCCGGATCACAGGAGAAAAACAGCATTCATCACACCATGGGGACAATACTGCTACACCGTTATGCCCTTTGGCTGAAGAACGCCGGGGCAACTTATCAGAGGGCAGCCACCGCAATTTTTCACGACATGATCCACAAAGAAGTAGAGGTGTATGTGGACGAAATGATAATCAAATTAAAGGAGAGGAAATGTCACGTACCAGCTCTGCGAGCCTTTTTCGATCGGCTCCGCCAGTACCAGATGAGACTCAATCCGCAGAAATGTGTGTTCGGGTGACCAAGGGAAAACTCCTAGGCTATGTTGTCAGTAAGAAAGGAATCGAGATAGACCCTTCCAAGGTTCAAGCTATCCAAGAAATGCCTAAGCCTCATACTGAGAAAGATGTCAGGGATTTTTGGGTAATTTGCAGTACATCAGTAGGTTCATCTCTCAGTTCATTCAGACTTGCGAGCCCATCTTCAAACTCCTAAGGAAATCTTCACCGGGAGAGTGGGACGATCAGTGCCAGAAACTTTTGATAGAATCAAAGAATATCTTTCCAACCCCCCAGTATTAGCCCCACCACAAACAGGACTACCATTAATCTTGTACCTAACCGTCACTGATTCAGCTGCGGGAGCAATGCTAGCCCAACACCTGACTGATACACGGAAAGAGCAGGCCATCTATTTCCTCAGCAAGAAACTGTCCCCATTTGAGATGAACTACACACCATTGGAGAAATCATGCACTGCTCTCGTCTGGGTAACAAAGAAACTACGGCACTACATGCTAGTTTTCTCAGTCATTTGGCATCACGGATTGATCCGTTGAAATACCTCTTCGAGAAACCGGCTCTCTCGAACCGAATGGCAAAATGGCTATTTTACTCTCCGAATTTGACATCACCTACATGACCCAGAAGGCAGTCAAAGGCAAGATAATAGCTGATTACCTAGCCCACAATCCAATATTGGGAGACATGCTAGAAGAAGCCGAATTCCCAGACGAAACCATCATGAATGTCGAGATCGATGAAGACTAAAAGTTATACTTTGATGGGGCCGCCAATCGAAATGGAAACGGGATAGGCATCCTGTTAGTCTCGCCAGACCAAACTCACTCCCCGGTATCATATCATTTGGACTTCTTCTGCACCAACAACATGGCTGAATATGAAGCCTGCATACTCGAGTTAGAGATCGCCTTTCAAAGGGTATAAAGAGAATACAGGTATACAGAGATTCAGCATTAGTGGTTCACCAGGTTCTGAAAGAATGGAAGATCATAGATGAGAAATTAGTCCCTTACCTCGCCCGACTGGAGGATATCGCGGAAAAGTTCAAGCATGCGGAGTTTTACTATCTCCCCAGGTCTCAAAACAGTTTTACCGACGTACTGGCAACCCTGGCATCTATGATCGATATCCCGAGGGGATGGAAGAAATAAATCTTACGGTACAAAAGAAGTCAGAACCCGCACACTGCACGGCCTTGGAGGTAGAGAATGAAGGGGAAGGGGATCCAACCACTTGGTTTTACGATATCTGGAACCTCCTGAAGAACCATCAGTATCCCGAGAAAACAGACAAGAAACACGGGTCACGCTCAGAAGATTAGCGTCAGGGTTCATACTTTGTGCCGAAGATTGTATAAGAGGAACTACGACGGAACTCATCTTCAATGCCTCACCGAAGAAAAATCAGTCAGAATGATGGATCAAATACATGGGGGCGATTGCGGACCCCATATGAGCGGACATACACTTCCCGCAAAATCATCAGACAAGGTTATTTCTGGTCTACCCTGGCAAACTGACTGCTCTGACCACGTACGCCGTTGTCACAAGTGCCAATTTATGCTAAATCCCAGAAACTTCCTCCAAAAAGTTGTACAATATGACTGCTTTACTGCTCCCTGGCCTTTTGCAACCTGGGGAATCGACGTCATTGGGAAGATCTCCCCAAGCCAGCAACGGCCATGAATTCATACTAGTGGCCATTGACTACTTCACCAAATGGTGAAAGTCGAGTCTTACCAGACCCTGGATGCCAAGAAAGTGGCCTGATTTATCAAAAGGAATATATTTGCCGATATGGGGTCCCACACGAGATCATCTCAGACAACGACACCCACTTCGAAGGAGAAGCTAATACCATCATAGAAGAATACGGTATTACCAGACACAATCTTCGCCATACAGGCCACAAACCAATGGGGCAGTTGAAGCCGCCAAAACCTGGAGATCGGGCGGGAGGCCCCACGACAGTCATCGGGAGAGAAGTCAACGTAGCGTAGTACGGACCCCTGGAGGATCCACCATCGTCGTCGCCCCACAAAGGAGGCACCCCACCAGAAGGAGTAGTCGCCGTCACAGGAGGAGTCCGCCCAAACGCTCGTAATCCGCCCAAAGGTCCGCAGGCTCCCAGGACCTCTCAAAAAATCCACGCTCTCCCCTCCCCCCCCCCTCGCAGCCTCAGCAGCAGAAAAAAGGCCCCCCGGAGACACAGAAGGGCCGTAGGGAACTCAAAACCCTCAGCGCGCCGCTCCCCCACGGGTGTCGTCTGAGGAGACTGCTCCGGAGCTGCCGTAGTATCACCTCCCTCACTCTCTGGCCTACTACCACCCTCGGCAGCAGCAGGAACATCTCTCTCTCCCTCAGGGTCCTCGATCCTCAGAATCTAAGATGTTGTCCCTCTGGTCGGGGACAGGTGGCAGGTGACCGGAACCACCCTAGCTAAGTGGTCTGTCCCCGTATGTAATGGGATCACCTCTCAATGCCCGGTATCACTCATAGAAGACCCGTCCCCGAGTCCCCTTCGACTCCCTCATCAGGTAACGGGCAGCAAAAGCAGCGTAGTCTCCCATCCTCGGTGAACGTCTGAAAACCGAAACCGTCAACCAAAGCCTGCACCGTCATCGGATCAATCTCGCCCGTACCGCTCATCAGAACTGGGGGAAGTAGTGGAACTCGAGGCCACTGGGCCGGTTGTGTGCTGGCGAATAAC